>JASVEL010013337.1:0-229715 GCA_032618575.1 Nicotiana noctiflora | reverse complement strand
TGGGCAAATGGAGTCCGAATTTGGTAAATTTTATATGCCTAGACTCATATTGAGACGAGGATTCCGAATATGTGACTTTTATAATTTTTCGAGAAGTGCACCAAAAGTCGGGGTTTGACAACTTTGTGGGACCTTGTTGAGATAGATGCGGACTGGAGATCAGATTACTCACTGTAGTGATGACTTACCTATGAGGGGGGGGGGTTGCCATAGAACTATTTAGTGATAGTACATGAGTTCTTATTCTCAATTATTGTTTATCATTATTGCTCACTGAGTTGAAATATACTCACCCCACTCCCTGCACGTTTTGTGCAGATTCACGAGTGCCAGAGAGCAGTTGAGCTGTCGCAGCTGCTTATTATCCCTATTCTGTGGAGACTTCGAGGTAGCTGCCAACGTCCGCAGTACCTGACCTCTTTCTTTTTATCATTTTGTTGTCTCTATTCTGGTTAGATTTGATTTTGTAGTAGATCTCATTTGTAGAGGCTTAGACTTGTGACGCCACGATTTGGTTGGGACTGTGTTCTTGTATTTCAGTTCTACACTTCTTGATTTGTTATGAAAACAGGCTAATCACGCCGATTAATCAGTATTAATTATACTTGGCTGGTTTAATTGGATAAGATGGTCGGGCTTGCCTAGCAATGTGTTGGGCGCCATCACGACTGGGGTTTGGGGTCGTGACAGTTATGTTTCTTTAGAATTTAGTAATGTATTCGTTGTGGTTTTAACTATTTTCGACATGCGAGGAAGTCAATACAAGAGGAAAGGATATCGCATGCTAGTTTTCGGCCGGCTTGAGTTGAGTAATAATTGTGGACGATGACCTGAGGGTTTGAAACCCCGGTATATCACAATGTAATGCTATATTGAGGCGAGACACATACTCTACGGCGAGTGCGGGGTCGTTTGTGATTGGGGACTATGACTTTGTCCGCCCGAGTGATGTTAGTACTGTGTTATTGGTTCGAAATTGGTTGATAAACATCCTACTTGGATTGTTATGATCATATTTGGGCGAAATGCCGATTATTTGGATCCTATAGGGATTATTATCACTGTTTCCATGATATTAGCATGTTTTCATGATATCAATCTTGAGATGAACACTGTCTAGTAATGATTAGTAAAATTCTAAGATTTTGAACACTAAATCCGTAATTCCAAATAATTGGAACTTAAATGATAATTTTGACAGTGTTTGGTGGCTTGCATGCATATATATATATATATCTGGACTGATGGTGGATCGTGCTGCACGCCTCAGCGAATGCTATGATTATATTGCGCTTGGGCTGTAGGAGCCCCTCTGAATCTGTATATACCCCCAGTGAGCGTTGTCAACGTTAAATGGATTGGGATACGCGCCGTAGCAGTCATGTGCATTGGATTGTATTCATGCATTGTTATTTACTTGTTTTACCTGACATTACCTATTGATGTTTCATTGATGAATGTGTAGACTAATTGGTTATAGCTTTGCCTTGTGCTATATTTGGGATTTCTTACTGTCAAACATTATACATGCCTATTACAACTGAGTTGGAAGTACTCACTCTACTCCCTATAGCTTGTGTGCAGATTCAAGTACTTCGGGAGCTTAGTTGAGCTAGTAGCTGTTTCCAGAGTTTTCAAGAGTTATCGAGGTAGTTGTTTAACGTCCGCAGGACTCGACTCCTCACATATCCCTTTATTATTTTAGTACTTTAGAACATATCTATTGTTGAGGATTCTTGACTCTGTATTATTTAGAGGATCTAGACTCATGACCCTAGGTCTTTGGGAGTTACAGTTTATGTTAGAGTTTCGTATTGTTTTTATTTGAGTATTTCAACTATGACTATGATATTTGATTTAAGTGTTTAATTAATAGGTTTTGAGCTTCATGCTCGGCTTGAGAGAGTAAATGGTCGAGCTTGCCTAGCATTAGTGTTGGGCGCCATCACCACCGGGTTTGGGGTCGTGACAAGTTGGTATTAGAGCCTAGGTTACTAGGCCTCATGAGGCATGAGTCGGTTTAGTAGAGTCTTGTAGAACGATACGGGGAAACCTGTATTTCTCTACCAGAGGCTGCAGAACCTTTAGGAAACACTTCATATCCTTGGTATTCTTGTCATGCGGCTTTGTTATCTTGGGAACTAAATTTCTGTGTCCCATCCTCTCATAGATGTCGAGGACTCGTACTACCAGATGTGGTTGATGACCACCAGTGCCACCTAGAGGCTGTGGTCGCAGTAGAGACAGGACAGCAGGGACAGCACCTGCTGACCCACCAGTTGACCAGAATCAAGGTCAGATTATAGCGCCAGTTGATAAGGCTCAGGGCCAGATTCCAGCTGCAGACATTCCAGCAGCCCATGTTCAGGCACCAGCAGTGCCTATTGAGATACCGGGTCTCCAGGAGACCTTAGCTCAGATCCTATCAGTGTGTACTAGCTTAGCCCAGGTAGTTGTAGATTCTACTATAGCAGCTACTTCTCAGGCATGGGGAGAGAGTCAGACCCCCATTGCTCGCACACCAGAGCAGGTAGTTCAGGGTTTAAAGACATCGGAAGTGTCTCTAGCTCAGCTGGTTGTGCTAGTTTAGGACCCTATGGTTCCAGTTATGCCAGAAGATGAGCAGCATCGTCTCGAGAGGTTCACAAAACTTCATCCTCCGGTTTTTAGTGGTACTAAGGGCGATGATGCCCAGGGTATCTGGATAAGTGTTAGTGTATGCTTCGCACCGCGGGTATATTAGAGTCAAGTGGGGTAGAATTTACTACCTTCCAGTTCTCAGGGCCTGCATTTTCTTGGTGGGAGGAGTTTGAGAGGCGTAGGTCTATTGCGGCAGCGCCCCTCACATGGCAACAATTCTCCGCTCTCTTCCTAGAGAAGTATGTACCGTAGTCTCATAGGGAGGAGCTACGCCATGAGTTTGAGTGGTTGATTCAGGGGGGCATTACTGTTGCCCAGTTTGAGTTAAAGTTTACACAACTATCTCGGCATGCTACTTGGATGATCCCAACTGATCGGGAGAGGATTAGGAGGTTCGTGGATGGTCTCAACTATCCGATTGGCATTTTAATGACTAGAGAGAGGGTTATGGGTGCTTTGTTCTAGGAGGTAGTTGACATGGCTCATCATATTGAGATAGAGCATCGTAAAGAGCATGAGGAGAGCGAGGCCAAGAGGCCTCGAGCTTCAGGTAGTTTCAGTGGTGCTCCGACTCGGGGCCAGTTACAGCGGAGCAAAGGTCGTTCATTCAGGCCTCCTCAGTCAGGTTGCTCAGAGCACAGTGGGGCTTATTCAGGCCATGGTCGTCAGGGATTTTAGCAGGGACAGTCTTCATTTAGTGCCCTTCTAGCTTAGAGTTCTATTCCTGCTCTTTCAGCCGAGGGTTCATCTGCGGCGAGGGGTTCCTATCAGTCCTCTTCTCCAGCACCGAGTAGTTCCTATGAGTGCGGTGAATTTGGCCACATGAGGAGATAGTGTCCTCGACTTCATGACAGAGGGTCTCAGTAGAGGGATCATACCTCTTCTTCTGCTCTATCTGCTTCAGCCCCACCCTAGTTAGGTAGGGGTGGAGGTCAGACAGCTAGGGGCCACCCCAGGAATAGAGATTGATCCAGTAGTGGTCAGGTTGGCTTCTATGCTCTTCAGGGCCGGTCAGATGCTATTACTTCAGATCAAGTTTTTAGAGGTATTATCTCAGTCTGTCACATGGATGCTTCTGTTTTATTTGATCCCAGGTCTACATACTCTTATGTGTCTTCATATTTCGCCCATTATTTGGGTACGAAGCATGGTTGTCTTGCTTTTCTTGTGCATATATCCTCCCCGGTGGGTGATACTATCATTGTGGATCACGTATATCGATCTTGTCTGGTGACTATTCAGGATTTTGAGACCCGAGTTGATTTGTTGTTGTTGGGTATGGTATACTTTGATGTTATTATAGGTATGGATTGGCTATCTCTGTACCATGGTATTTTGGACTATCATGCCAAGACAGTTATATTGGCTATTCTGGGTATTCCAAGGATTGAGTGGCACGGTATGTCCGATTATGTTCCAAATCATGTGATTTCTTTCTTAAAGGCCCATCAGAAGGTTGAGAAGGGTTATTTATCGTATATGGCTTTCGCGAGGGACGTTGGAGCTGAGACTCCTAGTCTTGATTCTGTTCATGTGGTTAAGGACTTTTCTTATGTGTTTCTAGCAGACCTGTCGGGCATGCCACCGGACAGGGACATCGACTTTGGTATTGATCTGGTTCAGGGCGCTCAGTCCATCTCTATTCCTCCCTATCGTATGGCACCGGCTGAGTTAAAGGAGTTGAAGCATCAGCTTCAGGAGCGTCTAGATAAGGGTTTTTGTGATGACCCGGCCCGTCATCACGTGAGTTACCATCCTGTTTCCCCCGTTATATGCTTTTTCATATTTCAATATGTGTGTTTGGTGAGTTTGAGTCAATTCGGATCGAGTTTGGATGGAAATGAGACAAATAGTCTCTTAGAAGAATGAATAGTTGGGAAAAGTCAACCGAATGTTGACTTGTGAGTTAGAGAGCTCTAAATCGAATTTTGATGATTTGGTTAGCTTCGGGAGGTCATTTGTGGCTTAGGAGAGTGATCGGAATTGAATTTGGAGGTCCGGTGTAGGAATACGCATGAATTGGCTAAGTTAGAATTTTGGCGGAATCCCATCAATAGGTGAGATTTTGATTCGAGAGTCGGAATGGAATTCCGAAAGTTTTAGTAGCTTCATTAGTTGATTTTGGATATGTCTACAAATGTTTAGGTCATTCAGACTTCGTTTGCTCGGGTTTTTGATAGAATGTCAGTTTCCAAAGTTTTGGCTGAATCTTAGGCTTGAACTGGCCTTAAATGGATGATTCGTGTGTTTGAGGGTATGTTTTTATGATTGGAACAAGTTTGTGTGATGATTTAGAGTGATTTTATATGTTTGGTTGAGATCCTGGGAGCCTCGGGATGTTTTCGGAAGGTCTTACGGAAGAAGTTTGGCATTTTTGGACTATTGTCATAAATTGCAGCAGGAGTTCCACTTCTGCGAATGGGGAACCGCAGACGCGGCTCCACAGAGGCATCTTGGGTCTCGCAAATGCGAGTTTGAATAGGGCCTGTCAATTCCACAGGAGCGGCTAGGAACTCGCAGGGGCGGCCTCGCAGAAGCGAGCCCTTGGCCGCAGAAGCGAAGTGGGTGGATTGGGGCTGTTACGCAGAAGTGGAGAATTATTCGCTTACGCGGTCCTGCAGGTGCGATACTTGGGCTGCAGAAGCGATATAGGCGGTTAAGTGAGATGTCGTAGAAGCGACAAAAATGTCGCAGAAGCGTACTCGCTTGTGTGAGTCCAGGACCGCAGAAGCGGAAACCGTGTCAGTGATATAGAAAACAGAATGGTCGAATTTCAGAAATTATAACACACTTGGAGCTTCGTTCTAAGAGGCAATTTAGGCAATTTTGAGGAGAAAATCGAGAGGATTCTTCAGGTAAGCAACTATGGACTAAATTTATATTATTTCCTTGTTAAATTATGACTTTAACACCTGAAAATGAGGGATTTGAGGTGTATTAATGGAGGTTTTTGCTCTAAGCCTGTGTTATGGAATATCATTGATTTGAATGGGTAAACGAAGTTTGCTTTTGATAAACTTCACATGTATGGACTCGTATTGAGATAAGGATTCTGATAATGTAACTTTTGTAATTTTTCAAGAAGCGTACTAAGAGTCGGATTTTGGCAACTTCTTGGTTTTTGGTGTAATTCAAGTTATTTCGATTGGTTTATGTTCATTCAGCCTATTTTGATGTATTCTTATTGATTTTGATCAGATTTGGCATCCGAGGAGGTTGATTTGTGAGGCAAGCAGAGCTAGGAATTTTGACGATTTGAGGTGAGTGGTGATAATAAATAATGTATTATGGGTTTGAAACCCTGTATTTGCACTATAATATGTTATGCTGAGATGGAACACGTGTCATGTGATGAGCGTGGTGGTATTGTGACTGGGGATTTGGACTTGGTTCTTCCCGATTGATAGTTTACTGTGTATAATGACTAAGACTGGGCTTATATCTGTGTATTTGGGCTAGTAGTCGTGCTTGGGTCCTTGTGCCGATCTGTAGAATATTAGGGAAGCCTGTAGAGCTAAGTGAACACTATATCATATTGAACACATACTCTCAGCCGTATTCATAGCTGTATAGCATGACATGAGCAAGTACTAGATGTGTACTCTGAGTGAGACTACCTGGGGTTGAATACCCTGTTCGAGCTGAGTGGGCCCGAGAGGCCAAGCTTATATTAACTGAGATGGGGTCGAGGACCTGTTGTGAGGTATTGATATATATACCGGATCGGGCTGCACGCCGCAGTAATATATTGTCACGACCCAAACCCTGGTCGTGATGGCACCCAACACAATGCTAGGCAAGCCCGACCATATTATCCCTTAAACCAGCCAGTTATTAATCAAATTAAACTTAAACAGTAAATGATCATATCAGGTGATAACCGAAACATAAGACATACAAAAGACGGTCCCAAACATATCGTGGTGTCACGAGACTGAGCCTCTACAAGATAGCATCCTAATACAACCAAGTCTAGACAAATAGGAAATCAACAAGATGATAAAGAAGGAGAAAACAAGCTGTGCGGACGCTGGCAGCTACCTCGTAATCTCCGCAAAAGTAGACAAGGATCAGCAGCTACAATGTCTCAACTGCTCTCGGGCACCTGTGGATCTGCACAGAAAGTGCAGGGGAGTGGGGTGAGTATATTTCAACTCGGTGAGTAACAATAATAAATAATAACTGAAGGTAAGAACTCCTGTGCTATCACTTAGCAGTTCTAAGGCAACCCTCACAGGTACGTCATCACTATAGAAATACTCAAATCTCCAATCCACGTTTATCTCTACAAGATTCTACACCGATCCAACCCTCACTCGTACCCCTACGGTGTACGGCCATCTCAACATATAAAGACACATACCTATGTCTATAATGTATAAGTATTTAAGTAGATAATAGGATATGATTAAGTATAATGCTGCGGCGTGCAGCCCGCTCCAATACATATAAGCTGTATAGCAGATCGCGGGCCAGTGCTAGATGTGTACTGTAAGAGATAGACTACTTAGGGTGGAAATTCCATGATTTAGCTGAGTGGGCCTGAAAGGCTAATTCTATACTGACTGGGACAGGGTCGAGGACCCATTATGAGGTATTATATGTATATACCTGCATTGGATCGGACTGCACGCCGCAGTGATGTATATGTGGATCGGACTGCACGCCGTAGTAATATATACCAGTGGGACGGACTGCACGCCGCAGTTTATTGCGCTTGGGCCGTAAGAGACCCTTCGGAGTCCGAGTGTGCACACATTCTCAGTGAGCGCTGGAGTATATTATGGGATCGGGCTGCACGCCACAGCAGTATAGTTATATATGTATATATAGTGCTGCACGCCGCAGTATTATAGTGCTTGGGCCTAGGGAGCCCCTCCGAAGTCTGTATACACCCCCAGTGAGCGCCGTCGACGTAAAATGGAGCGGGCTGCGCGCCGCAGCGATATATGTATTGGAGCGGGCTGCACGCCGCAGCATTATACTTAATCATACCCTACTATTTAGTTAAATACTTATACATTATAGACATAAGTATGTGTCTTTATATGTTGAGATGGCCGTACACCGTAGGGGTACGAGCGAGGGCTAGTTCAGTGTAGAATCTTGTAGAGATAAACGTGGATTGGAGATTTGAGTATTTCTATAGTGATGACGTACCTGTGAGGGTTGCCTTAGAACTGCTAAGTGATAGCGCAGGAGTTATTACCTTCAGTTATTATTTATTATTGTTACTCACTGAGTTGAAATATACTCACCTCACTCCCCTGCACTTTCTGTGCAGATCCACAGGTGCCCGAGAGCAGTTGAGACATTGTAGCTGCTGATCCTTGTCTACTTTTGCGGAGATTACTAGGTAGCTGCCAGCGTCCGCAGAGCTTGTTTTCTCCTTCTTTATCATCTTGTTGATTTCCTATTTGTCTAGACTTGGTTGTATTAGGATGCTATCTTGTAGAGGCTCAGTCTCGTGACACCACGATATGTTTGGGACCGTCTTTTGTATGTCTTATGTTTCGGTTATCACCTGATATGATCATTTACTGTTTAAGTTTAATTTGATTAATAACTGGCTGGTTTAAGGGATAATATGGTCGGGCTTGCCTAGCATTGTGTTGGGTGCCATCACGACCAGGGTTTGGGTCGTGACAATATATTACTGCGGCGTGCAGCCCGATCCGGTATATATATCAATACCTCACAACAGGTCCTCGACCCCATCTCAGTTAATATAAGCTTGGCCTCTCGGGCCCACTCAGCTCGAACAGGGTATTCAACCCCAGGTAGTCTCACTCAGAGTACACATCTAGTACTTGCTCATGTCATGCTATACAGCTATGAATACGGCTGAGAGTATGTGTTCAATATGATATAGTGTTCACTTAGCTCTACAGGCTTCCCTAATATTCTACAGATCGGCACAAGGACCCAAGCACGACTACTAGCCCAAATACACAGATATAAGCCCAGTCTTAGTCATTATACACAGTAAACTATCAATCGGGAAGAACCAAGTCCAAATCCCCAGTCACAATACCACCACGCTCATCACATGACACGTGTTCCATCTCAGCATAACATATTATAGTGCAAATACAGGGTTTCAAACCCATAATACATTATTTATTATCACCACTCACCTCAAATCGTCAAAATTCCTAGCTCTGCTTGCCTCACAAATCAACCTCCTCGGATGCCAAATCTGATCAAAATCAATAAGAATACATCAAAATAGGCTGAATGAACATAAACCAATCGAAATAACTTGAATTACACCAAAAACCAAGAAGTTGCCAAAATCCGACTCTTAGTACGCTTCTTGAAAAATTACAAAAGTTACATTATCAGAATCCTTATCTCAATACGAGTCCATACATGTGAAGTTTATCAAAAGCAAACTTCGTTTACCCATTCAAATCAATGATATTCCATAACACAGGCTTAGAGCAAAAACCTCCATTAATACACCTCAAATCCCTCATTTTCAGGTGTTAAAGTCATAATTTAACAAGGAAATAATATAAATTTAGTCCATAGTTGCTTACCTGAAGAATCCTCTCGATTTTCTCCTCAAAATTGCCTAAATTGCCTCTTAGAACGAAGCTCCAAGTGTGTTATAATTTCTGAAATTCGACCATTCTGTTTTCTATATCACTGACACGGTTTCCGCTTCTGCGGTCCTGGACTCACACAAGCGAGTACGCTTCTGCGACATTTTTGTCGCTTCTACGACATCTCACTTAACCGCCTATATCGCTTCTGCAGCCCAAGTATCGCACCTGCAGGACCGCGTAAGCGAATAATTCTCCACTTCTGCGTAACAGCCCCAATCCACCCACTTCGCTTCTGCGGCCAAGGGCTCGCTTCTGCGAGGCCGCCCCTGCGAGTTCCTAGCCGCTCCTGTGGAATTGACAGGCCCTATTCAAACTCGCATTTGCGAGACCCAAGATGCCTCTGTGGAGCCGCGTCTGCGGTTCCCCATTCGCAGAAGTGGAACTCCTGCTGCAATTTATGACAATAGTCCAAAAATGCCAAACTTCTTCCGTAAGACCTTCCGAAAACATCCCGAGGCTCCCAGGATCTCAACCAAACATATAAAATCACTCTAAATCATCACACAAACTTGTTCCAATCATAAAAACATACCCTCAAACACACGAATCATCCATTTAAGGCCAGTTCAAGCCTAAGATTCAGCCAAAACTTTGGAAACTGACATTCTATCAAAAACCCGAGCAAACGAAGTCTGAATGACCTAAACATTTGTAGACATATCCAAAATCAACTAATGAAGCTACTAAAACTTTCGGAATTCCATTCCGACTCTCGAATCAAAATCTCACCTATTGATGGGATTCCGCCAAAATTCTAACTTAGCCAATTCATGCGTATTCCTACACCGGACCTCCAAATTCAATTCCGATCACTCTCCTAAGCCACAAATGACCTCCCGAAGCTAACCAAATCATCAAAATTCGATTTAGAGCTCTCTAACTCACAAGTCAACATTCGGTTGACTTTTCCCAACTATTCATTCTTCTAAGAGACTATTTGTCTCATTTCCATCCAAACTCGATCCGAATTGACTCAAACTCACCAAACACACATATTGAAATATGAAAAAGCATATAACGGGGGAAACAGGATGGTAACTCACGTGATGACGGGCCGGGTCATCACAAAAACCCTTATCTAGACGCTCCTGAAGCTGATGCTTCAACTCCTTTAACTCAGCCGGTGCCATACGATAGGGAGGAATAGAGATGGACTGAGCGCCCTGAACCAGATCAATACCAAAGTCGATGTCCCTGTCCGGTGGCATGCCCGACAGGTCTGCTAGAAACACATAAGAAAAGTCCTTAACCACATGAACAGAATCAAGACTAGGAGTCTCAGCTCCAACGTCCCTCGCGAAAGCCATATACGATAAATAACCCTTCTCAACCTTCTGATGGGCCTTTAAGAAAGAAATCACATGATTTGGAACATAATCGGACATACCGTGCCACTCAATCCTTGGAATACCCAGAATAGCCAATATAACTGTCTTGGCATGATAGTCCAAAATACCATGGTACAGAGATAGCCAATCCATACCTATAATAACATCAAAGTATACCATACCCAACAACAACAAATCAACTCGGGTCTCAAAATCCTGAATAGTCACCAGACAAGATCGATATACGTGATCCACAATGATAGTATCACCCACCGGGGAGGATATATGCACAAGAAAAGCAAGACAACCATGCTTCGTACCCAAATAATGGGCGAAATATGAAGACACATAAGAGTATGTAGACCTGGGATCAAATAAAACAGAAGCATCCATGTGACAGACTGAGATAATACCTCTAAAAACTTGATCTGAAGTAATAGCATCTGACCGGCCCTGAAGAGCATAGAAGCCAACCTGACCACTACTGGATCAATCTCTATTCCTGGGGTGGCCCCTAGCTGTCTGACCTCCACCCCTACCTAACTAGGGTGGGGCTGAAGCAGATAGAGCAGAAGAAGAGGTATGATCCCTCTACTGAGACCCTCTGTCATGAAGTCGAGGACACTATCTCCTCATGTGGCCAAATTCACCGCACTCATAGGAACTACTCGGTGCTGGAGAAGAGGACTGATAGGAACCCCTCGCCGCAGATGAACCCTCGGCTGAAAGAGCAGGAATAGAACTCTAAGCTAGAAGGGCACTAAATGAAGACTGTCCCTGCTAAAATCCCTGACGACCATGGCCTGAATAAGCCCCACTGTGCTCTGAGCAACCTGACTGAGGAGGCCTGAATGAACGACCTTTGCTCCGCTGTAACTGGCCCCGAGTCGGAGCACCACTGAAACTACCTGAAGCTCGAGGCCTCTTGGCCTCGCTCTCCTCATGCTCTTTACGATGCTCTATCTCAATATGATGAGCCATGTCAACTACCTCCTAGAACAAAGCACCCATAACCCTCTCTCTAGTCATTAAAATGCCAATCGGATAGTTGAGACCATCCACGAACCTCCTAATCCTCTCCCGATCAGTTGGGATCATCCAAGTAGCATGCCGAGATAGTTGTGTAAACTTTAACTCAAACTGGGCAACAGTAATGCCCCCCTGAATCAACCACTCAAACTCATGGCGTAGCTCCTCCCTATGAGACTACGGTACATACTTCTCTAGGAAGAGAGCGGAGAATTGTTGCCATGTGAGGGGCGCTGCCGCAATAGACCTACGCCTCTCAAACTCCTCCCACCAAGAAAATGCAGGCCCTGAGAACTGGAAGGTAGTAAATTCTACCCCACTTGACTCTAATATACCCGCGGTGCGAAGCATACACTAACACTTATCCAGATACCCTGGGCATCATCGCCCTTAGTACCACTAAAAACCGGAGGATGAAGTTTTGTGAACCTCTCGAGACGATGCTGCTCATCTTCTGGCATAACTGGAACCATAGGGTCCTAAACTAGCACAACCAGCTGAGCTAGAGACACTTCCGATGTCTTTAAACCCTGAACTACCTGCTCTGGTGTGCGAGCAATGGGGGTCTGACTCTCTCCCCATGCCTGAGAAGTAGCTGCTATAGTAGAATCTACAACTACCTGGGCTAAGCTAGTACACACTGATAGGATCTGAGCTAAGGTCTCCTGGAGACCCGGTATCTCAATAGGCACTGCTGGTGCCTGAACATGGGCTGCTGGAATGTCTGCAGCTGGAATCTGGCCCTGAGCCTTATCAACTGGCGCTATAATCTGACCTTGATTCTGGTCAACTGGTGGGTCAGCAGGTGCTGTCCCTGCTGTCCTGTCTCTACTGCGACCACAGCCTCTAGGTGGCACTGGTGGTCATCAACCACATCTGGTAGTACGAGTCCTCGACATCTATGAGAGGATGGGACACAGAAATTTAGTTCCCAAGATAACAAAGCCGCATGACAAGAATACCAAGGATATGAAGTGTTTCCTAAAGGTTCTGCAGCCTCTGGTAGAGAAATACAGGTTTCCCCGTATCGTTCTACAAGACTCTACTAAACCGACTCATGCCTCATGAGGCCTAGTAACCTAGGCTCTAATACCAACTTGTCACGACCCCAAACCCGGTGGTGATGGCGCCCAACACTAATGCTAGGCAAGCTCGACCATTTACTCTCTCAAGCCGAGCATGAAGCTCAAAACCTATTAATTAAACACTTAAATCAAATATCATAGTCATAGTTGAAATACTCAAATAAAAACAATACGAAACTCTAACATAAACTGTAACTCCCAAAGACCTAGGGTCATGAGTCTAGATCCTCTAAATAATACAGAGTCAAGAATCCTCAACAATAGATATGTTCTAAAGTACTAAAATAATAAAGGGATATGTGAGGAGTCGAGTCCTGCGGACGTTAAACAACTACCTCGATAACTCTTGAAAACTCTGGAAACAGCTACTAGCTCAACTAAGCTCCCGAAGTACTTGAATCTGCACACAAGCTATAGGGAGTAGAGTGAGTACTTCCAACTCAGTTGTAATAGGCATGTATAATGTTTGACAGTAAGAAATCCCAAATATAGCACAAGGCAAAGCTATAACCAATTAGTCTACACATTCATCAATGAAACATCAATAGGTAATGTCAGGTAAAACAAGTAAATAACAATGCATGAATACAATCCAATGCACATGACTGCTACGGCGCGTATCCCAATCCATTTAACGTTGACAACGCTCACTGGGGGTATATACAGATTCAGAGGGGCTCCTACAGCCCAAGCGCAATATAATCATAGCATTCGCTGAGGCGTGCAGCACGATCCACCATCAGTCCAGATATATATATATATATGCATGCAAGCCACCAAACACTGTCAAAATTATCATTTAAGTTCCAATTATTTGGAATTACGGATTTAGTGTTCAAAATCTTAGAATTTTACTAATCATTACTAGACAGTGTTCATCTCAAGATTGATATCATGAAAACATGCTAATATCATGGAAACAGTGATAATAATCCCTATAGGATCCAAATAATCGGCATTTCGCCCAAATATGATCATAACAATCCAAGTAGGATGTTTATCAACCAATTTCGAACCAATAACACAGTACTAACATCACTCGGGCGGACAAAGTCATAGTCCCCAATCACAAACGACCCCGCACTCGCCGTAGAGTATGTGTCTCGCCTCAATATAGCATTACATTGTGATATACCGGGGTTTCAAACCCTCAGGTCATCGTCCACAATTATTACTCAACTCAAGCCGGCCGAAAACTAGCATGCGATATCCTTTCCTCTTGTATTGACTTCCTCGCATGTCGAAAATAGTTAAAACCACAACGAATACATTACTAAATTCTAAAGAAACATAACTGTCACGACCCCAAACCCCAGTCGTGATGGCGCCCAACACATTGCTAGGCAGGCCCGACCATCTTATCCCATTAAACCAGCCAAGTATAATTAATACTGATTAATCGGCGTGATTAGCCTGTTTTCATAATAAATCAAGAAGTGTAGAACTGAAATACAAGAACACAGTCCCAACCAAATCGTGGCGTCACAAGTCTAAGCCTCTACAAATGAGATCTACTACAAAATCAAATCTAACCAGAATAGAGACAACAAAATGATAAAAAGAAAGAGGTCAGGTACTGCGGACGTTGGCAGCTACCTCGAAGTCTCCACAGAATAGGGATAATAAAGCAGTTGCGATAGCTCAACTGCCCTCCTGAACCTGTATATCTGCACAAAACGTGCAGGGGAGTGGGGTGAGTATATTTCAACTCAGTGAGTAATAATAATAAACAATAATTGAAAATAAGAACTCCCTATACTATCACTAAACAGTTCTAAGACAACCCCCACATGTTAGTCATCACTATAATGAGTACTCTGATCTCCAGTCCACATTTATCTCATCTAGGTCCCACACCGACCCCATCCTCGCTCGTACCACTACGGTATACAGACATCTCAATATATGGAGACATATACATCTGTCTATAACATATAAATATTTCAGTATATATATAAATATTTCAGTATATATATGAATATGAATAAGTATAATGCTGCGGCGCGCAGCCCGCTCCAATACATATACCGCTGCGGCGCGCAGCCCGCTCCATTTAACGTCGACGGCGCTCACTGTGGGTGTATACAGACTTCGGAGTGGCTCCCTAGGCCCAAGCACTATAATACTGCGGCGTACAGCACGATCCACACAAATATTACTACGGCGTGCAGTCCGATCCAATATATATATATGTATATATCTCTATACTGCTGCGGTGTGCAGCCCGATCCCATAATATACACTAACGCTCACTGAGAATGTGTACAGACTCAGACTCCTAAAGGGCTCCTACAGCCCAAGCGCAATAATACTACGGCTTGTAATCCGTCCCACATGTATATTACATGTATATTACTACGGCGTGCAGTCCGATCCAATATATATACTGCTACGGCGTGCAGCCCGATCCAATATACGTATATATATAATACCTCATAATGGGTCCTGATGCGGCATGCAGCCCGATCCAATATAGGTATATATATATAATACCTCATAATGGGTCCTCGACCCTATCCCAGTCAGTATATACTTGGCCTCTCGTGCCCAATATAATATATCACAGTGGGTCCTTGACCCTGTCTCAGTCAATATAGACTTGGCCTTTCAGGCCCAATATAACATCTCATAGTGGGTCCTTGACCCTATCTCATCTCAATCGGTATAGACTTGGCCTTTCAGGCCCACTCAGCTAGAACAGGAAATTCAACCCTAGATAATCTCTCTCAATGTACACATCTAGTACGGGCTCATATTATGCTATACAGCTAGAGCTACGGCTGAGTGTATGTTTCCAACACGATATAAGGGTCACCTAGCTCTATAGGTTCCCTAATGCTCTACAGATCGGCACAAGGCCCTAAACATGGCTATTAGCCCAATTGTACTGTTATAATCTCATTAACAGTCATACAACACAGTATTCTATTAGCCGGGAAGGGCCAAGTCCGAACCCTCAATCACAATGTCACTACGCCCGTCAGAGAACGCGTGTCTCATCTCAATATGGCACTGTGAAGTGCTAGTACGGGGTTTCAAACCCTCAGTACATTGTTTACTACTACCACTCACCTCGAACCGGTAGAAGCTTCATGCCCGCGACGCCTTAGCTCCTCGAACCGGCATCCACGCACGTCAAAACTAGCCAAAATCAGTACAAATATATCAAAATAGGCTAATGGAACATAACCCAATCGAAAGAACTCAAAAAATATCAAAAATCACGAAATTGGCAAAACCCGAGCCCCGGGCCCACATCTCGAAAAATTTCGAAATTTATATTTCCGGGATCCTCGTCTCGCCACGAGTCCGTACATACCAAATTCACAAAAATTGGAGTTTATTTTTCCCCTTAAATCACTATTTCTATCCAAGAGGGTTTTCTACCCTTTTCAACAAAAATTCTCAAATTAAACACTAAAACTTGCAATAGATTCGAGTTATACCACCAAAATTGAGTTAAGAACACTTACCCCGTTGTTCTCTCCAAAAATCCCACGAAAAATCGCCCTATCCGAGCTCCAAATCGTCAAAAATGGCAATATATTTTCGGACCTCAAATATATTCTGTCCGGCACTATTCACGGACACTGTTCACGGACACTGCTCACGGACACTGTTCATGGACACTATTTATGGATACTGTTCATGGTCACTGTTCACGCAGATTTTTCTGCATTTTCTGCCCATTTTCTAAGTCCGGAATTATTCCGAGACACCTCCGAAACACTCCCGAGCCCTCGGGGCTCCAAACCAAATATGCACATTGACTCTAAAACATCACACGAACTCGCTCGAGTGATCAAATCGCCGAAATAACATCAAAATCATCAATTTTCATCAAATCAAGGCCTAAGTTTCCAAAAACTTTCAAAAATACACTTTCGATCAAAAACCCGACCAAACGATGTCCGAATGACCTGAAAATTTGCAGGACATATCCAAAATCACCTAACGAAGCTACTGCAACTGTCAGAATTCCATTCCGACTCCCGGATCAAAATATCACCCATCGATCGGATTCCGCCAAAATTCCAACTTCGCCAAAATAGGCTAACTTCTTCACCGGACCTCCAAAATTACTTCCAATTACGCTTCTAAGTCTTAAATCATCCCCCGAAACTAACCGAATCATCGGAATTCAGTTCCGAGCCCTCTAACTCATAAGTCAATGTTGGGTTGACTTTTCCAACTTAAGCTTTCCTTAAAGAGATTAATTGTCCCTTTTCCTACCAAAATCGATCCGAATTGACTCAAAGTTTGCACACAAGTCACATTCGACATTACGGACTTGTACCAACTTTCGGAATCACATTCTGACCCCAATATCAAAATTTTCACTTCCGGTCGAATTTTCTCATAAACTTTCAAATTCCTATATTTAGCCAAATGACTTCAAAATGACCTCCGAACATCCGAATTCACTTCCGATCGCTTTCCCAACTCCAAAATCACCATACAGATCTATTCCCAGACTCGGAATCCCAAATGGACATCTATAACTCTAAAATGCCTTCCAACCCAAATTTATGAAATTTTTTTAAAATACTAACTTCCACCATATACGCCGAAATGCTCACGGGTTATCAAAAACCAAATCCGGACATATGCCCTAGTTCAAAATCATCATACGAGCATGCTGGAACTTTTAGATCCCAATTCCGAGGTCATTTACTCAAATTTCCAATCCTAGTTCATTTCTTCAACTTTAAGCTTTCAAAATGAGAATTTCCATTTAGATTTGACTCCAAACTTCCTGAATTTTAATTCTGACCGTACATACAAGTCAATATACCTGAGATGAAGTTGTTCATGGCCTCAATCTACTGAGTGACACTTCGGGGCTCAAAACGACCGGTCGGGTCGTTACAATAACCAATCGAAATTACTCGAAATATGCTAAAAATCATGAAGTTGGTAAAATCCGAGCCCCCAACCCACTTCTCAAAAAATTATGAAAGTCACATCACTGGATTCCTTGTCTCTCCATGAGTCCGTTCATATAAAATTCATGAAAATCGAAGTTCAAATGCCCCTTCAAATTCCAAAATTACAATCCAAAAACTTAGCCCTAACTTCTTCAAATTTTTACCCAATTTCAGAGAATTAATGGATGATTTTTCAATTAAATGATGTATCTAGGCCATGAGACTTACCTTTAATCACTTCCCGTCTAAATCCCCATCAAAATCTATCAAAACGTTCTCAAGGTGGTGTAAAAAGTGTGGAAAAAGTGATGGGTTCGCGACTGAAATAACCCTTAAAACTACTCTGTCCGCCCAGTTCTTCTTCTATGCGATCACAACACTACCAATACGATCGCATAGCACAAATTCAGACTTCCCAAAAATCTTCTTACGCGATCGCAGAGAACCCCTTACGATCGCAGAGCACTCCCTTCCACCTCTACGCAATCGCATACCTACCCACGCGACCGCACTGACCAAACTTCCAGGCCTATGTGATCGCACAGCCTCTAATGCGATTGCATAGAGAAAATTATGAACCCTTCTAAGGCCTTCAATGTGATCTCAATGCACCCTATGCAATCATATAGAGCAAAAGCTCTGCAACACACAACAGCAAAAATCTAATATTTCCAAAACTAAAAATAGTCCGTTTGATCACCCGAAATCACCTCGAGGCCCCCGAGACCTCAACTAAAAACACCAACATACTCCAAAACATCTTACAAACTTATTACAATCATCAAAACATGTCAAACAACACAAAATTACCACAGATTCAAGCCTAAGTTAAATTAAAACTTCTGAAACTTGAATTTGATCAAAAACCCGACCTAAATACCTCCGAATGACCTGAAACATTGCACGCATATCCAAAATCACTAAACGGAGCTACTACAAATCTCATAATTCCATTCTGACCCTCGTATCAAAATCACCTACCCATCGAAATTCGCCAAAATTCAACCTTCGCGAATTCAAGCCTAATTCTACACCGGACATCCAAATTGAATTCCAACTTCAATCCTAAGTCACAAATTATCCCCCGAAGCTACCCGAATCACTATCACTTACATCCGAGCCCTCTAACTACATCGTCAACTTCTGGTTGAGCTTTCTAAAATAATCTTCCTTCAAAAAGGCCAAGTGCCATATTTCCAACTAGAACCAATCCAATTCTTCCGGATCAACTCAAATACTGATATTAAAATATAGAACAACATAATATGGGGAAAATGAGGCGGTAACATATGTGGTGACGTGCCGGATCGTCACACATATCCACCTTAAGTGGCTTGATCTTAGTAGCAATGTCTCTTATCTCCATAATGTGCTCACGCACTGTACGACTTCTATCGAAGGTCATACTTGAGAGACTCTTCATAAAGGTGCTAGCTAATGCCTTGTCAGAGCTTATGAATTGTTCTTCAATTGCATTTATGTAAGCTTTGACCTTATCATTATTAGGGATAGTACCCTTAATGCTCTGGCTTATGTGGGCTTTTATGGGCATTAAATATAAGCCATTAGATCGCTCCCACCACTCATAATTAGCCTTAGCAGCTGGCGTACTTGATTCCATGGGGATAGGTGGTTCAACCACATGGAGTGTCAGGTCCAGATCCGAGCACCCTATACTTTCTCCTTCTATTCAGCATAATTGTCACCAGAAAGCATTGGAATTCGAGCATTCTCATTAAAAATAGTAGTAGGAAAAGCGATAAAGACTACAAAATAAGGATAAATATGCATAAGCTATGAAGTACGATCCATCAAAGGTGAATCGAGTAACATACCGATTCTAAATAAATTCCAACCCTCTTGTGGGCAAAGGCTGCAACCCATGCATAGAATTGACTTCACTTTATTAGACTAGTAAACCAAAATACATAAAAATTAATCCGTCTATGTGGGCATAAGATAATTTTCAACTTAAAGATTTGCTATCTCATTCCAATTAATCTCACTAAAATAGTTACCTCCCAGTAGGGCCGGGTTGCTATTCTAATGGGATAACTAGACTAAATGGATGTCATTATAAATTTTACTCACTAATCTTTATGTGATTAAACAACTAAATTTCTTTTATATCTGTCACACCTCCTTTTTCATATACCGCTGTTTAATTCTACACCTGGGGAAGGGATATAATAATAAAAAGGTAGGAGTTTTTCCACTTAAAGGATAGTCGGAACGGAATTTATTTATTAGATATCAGAGTCGCCACTTGGGAAAATATTGGTGTCCCAAGTCACCGGTTTAATCACGAACCGAGGAAATTATGAATCTGTTAAAAGTCCGCTAACCAAAAATCCGGATAAGGAATTCTGTTAACCCGGGAGAAGGTGTTTGGCACTCTCGAATTCCGTGGTTTTAGCACGGTCGCTCAACTGTTGTATTTTTTTTATCTGATTTCTTTATATATTCCAATTTATGCGTATTTATTAATATTCCGCTTTATCATTTTTAAAAGAATTGCAACGTCTTGAAAATGCATTTCGGCCACACTGTACCAGTACGCCTGTGACTTTTAATGCATTTCGACTCCGTTGTACATAAATGTGCACCCGTATTAAGAATGTAATATTATTAATCACGCCTAAAGTATCTACGTCTTGTTAACTTTGGAAAAGACCGTGAAATTCTCCAAACGGTCCTTCCAAATCTAGGTATTTTATAACAATAAATTGAGGGCCCCGCAATTGTGTTTAATGCAACGAGGCTCATCTCATTGTTTTATTAAGGCTATGTCTAAAATGAACTAGATTATCTCACTTTGTTTTTGTTTCTAATATTAGCTCGGTATTTAGTCCAATATATGTCAACATGATTAGGCTTATGATTTGGACCTTCTTTTGAATATTTTTAACCCAAATTAAGAATAGTGAGTGAGATAGCCATTTTGTGGCTGAGCCCAAATCACTGGGCTTAAATACATGAAGCAAAGATCGGGTTTTCATAATATAAAAGATTCAAACTATTTTTTACAAATTTTCAACCTAATTTTGGATTAGCAATCAAGTGATTCTTATATCTCTGTATCATAAGAACATTGCTGACTATATGCGATAGAGAATCAAACTTATATAACTAGCCAGTTGCTCACTTCATTGTTCATAATAGATTATTATTAAAAAAATGGTAGTGAGACATGAAATTAGCTTTCAGATTTAACTATATACAAGGCTAGGCTATTATGCTACCTTTTTAGTACTTATCAGAAAATGTATCCATGAAATTGTATTATATTTTTATTCTAATACATGAGACATCAACAATCAGAGTAACCAAACTAACATGAGATATTAATACTAAAATATTGAACATCATAGTCTCATAATCTTCATAGAAAAGCGTCCAATTATTACATACCAATCCTAACCGATCCTTCTAATGTAATGAAATTTCAAACACATAATTAATTTAATAGTTTGAACATAATGAAACAAAAAATTAGAGTATAAAATTGAATCCAGCTCCTTATTCACGTGTCAACAGGTATGAAGTACATCAATGTAAATCTGAAATGTGTATCTGGAAATTGATAAATAAGCAGAAATGAGGAGGTCAGTAGCAGCAATTTAACAGCACCAAACATAGGTAACAACAGAAGTATCAGGATCAATTTTAACTCAAAATCCCTCTATGATGGGCCAGCATGAATAATACAACAACACAACATGCAATTTAACTCGATGAATAATTCACAAAACCTAGATTTGCTCAAATTTTGACTCACACTCCTTTGAAACCTCTGAAGCTAGACAGGAAGCTTCAGCAAAGTAAACATAAGGAGATTCAACCCAAAAACAGAATAATTACACACTTAAAACTTCTTCAATTTGACTCACATGATTTTAAATCTTCAACTAATGTCTATTGGGCCTTAATAATCGAAATTCAATTGAAAATCTAATGTAATAGTATTTTTTGTTATTGGCCTCTACTGATTTTTGATTGTTTTTGAGTTTTTTGACATGGATTTTTGTTGTAGAAGATGAGAATATGATCTGAAATATTAATCTCAGATCTGGGATAGAGAAAATTTTTTTGCGATTTTTCTAGCTTATATGGTTCAAAAGTCTTCCTAATTCAGCAGACTCACTACCTATTTATAGGCAGACAAATGGGAGAAAATTTCAAAATTAGTATTTATCTAAGAATCCCTCATTTTTCAGCTTATTAGACAGATCACTACATATATTTTATTGAAAATGCACTATAACCCATTCTTGAAGGTTATAGCTAGTTCTATCATGTTCTTATTCCTTGTGATTCCTATTATACCCCCACTTGTATTTTTTATTTACTAAATCTACCCTTTTTTATGCCCATAATACCCCTGTCTTATTAGTTTTATTACAGCATTCCCATTTTGTATACCCAAACCGCCTTTACATATTTTAAACAATTACTATTAATACTTTTAATATCCCAATTATACCCCTACTACCACTCAAAGTTACTGCCAGATTCTACTTATCTTATACAGCTATATCCAATCACTGATATTAAGATTGCAATAGAATTTAAGACAGAAAGAATTAACCGCCAGTAATTGTCAATTAAATGAATAGATTCCATTATTCTAATTAACTAATATTAATTAACAGAAATCTAAAACTAATCTAGCAAACTAACAATTAATCACATTAAACTAACGAGCAGGTTCTAAAACAATTGCCAACATATTAAAATATTGAACACTTTCAAAACCTAATTATAAAATGGATAAAAACAAAGATGAAGAAGAAAAGCAGAACAATAGACGAATTTTAAATCTAGCAAATAAGGGTGAATAAAAAAATTAGAAAAGAGGGAGACATTCATATATAAAATTAAGAGAAGAAAGAACTTAGCTTTTTTATTATTCTTTTCCTTTATTTTCTCCTTCTTTCTTTCTTTCTTCTGTTTCTCTTTCTTCATTTTTCTTGCTTTTTCTTTGCATATCATTTTCTTGGATCTTTTTACTTCAGGCATATCTTCGAGTCTTGTTTTGAACTCTTTCAGTGATTCCTTCGGTTAAAGACCCTTAGAATAGGGGCTAGGGTATCTAAGAGGTGCTATGGGATGGTTTAAGAGTGATGGTGTTCGCCGGAATTATGGTTCCGGCGACCTAAATTCGGATATCCGACGAAATCTAGGTTTATTCGACGGAAACAGCTTGGTGGGGTGTAAAGAGGGACTCAGGATGGTTCAAGGGTTTAATTTTGGTGATGATTGGTTGAACACAGGTCTCCCGCCGGTAGGGTTCTGACGGGTTGATTCGGAGAGATGAGGCGGCTCAGGTGAGACACAAAGAGGAGAAAATGAAAATAACGATTTTAGGGTTATTACATTAACTTATAATGCTAAGGTTATTGTGAACCGTTGGATTATCAAAATGGATGGTAGAGATTAAAATGCCTTAAACAACGTCATTTCAGGGGAGAGGCGTAGGACCAGTCTGGTTTCCTCTTTTGGGCCTGGACGAAGGGGTTATGGGTAATTTGGGCTTGGGATTTTGGGGTATTTGGGCCACTGGTTGGGCTAATTGATCCAACCTTTTACCATGTAATTTTTTATTGGATTTCTTTGTATTTTGTTTATTGTATTTTGTATTTTGTATTTTATTTTCTTTGTATTTTGTATTTTGTTGTATTTTAATTTCCCTTTGTATTTTTCTGTATTTTCCCTATTTTGTATTTAGTTTGAATTTATTAAAATTTGTTAAACTAATTAACTTCTATTTTATGCTAATTTTAAATTAAAGCACAAAAATGTTATTTTGATTTTTCCTTAAATTGTTAATACCTACTAAAATGCAAAATTAATCTCCTAAATGCAAAAATGCACATTTTGTATTTCTTTATGCACAAATAACAAGTACAAAATTCACACAAATTAGGAAAAATTGTTTTATTTGAATTTTATGGGAATAACTCATATATAGGGTAAAAATCACGTGCTCACAGCTGCCCCTCTTTGCTCGGGAACACAAAGAGTTTCAGTGCAAAGATAAGTGAGCAAATATGAGCGATTTTTACCCGTTCGAGTATTCCGTTGTGAAGCATTTTGAATAACTTTTGACCGCACCCTGCTTCAGAGGTTGCCTACATATCCTTGGCTAAACAAGAATCAGGTTAGTGTAGTTCGGGAATGTCTGGTAGCTGGGGCTACCAGGGACTGTGATCTCACTGATGTTGCTATTGTTACTGTTGACTGACCCCTTATTACACCATTGTAAAAAAAATGAAACTAGCCTAAGCTATAGTCTATGAAATACAAAAAATCCTATCTATGCCTTCCAACTTGTTCTTGTGTTTCCTTGAACATGTATCTTGCATTCTTCTAACGACATTCTTGTTATTGCCTTGAACTTGTATTCTTCTAACGGCATTCTTGTTGTTGACTTGAACTTGTATTTTGGAACGGCATTCTTGTTGTTGCCTTGATGATGTTCAACCACTTCAATTTGTAATATGCGTCCATTTTCCATTGGACTCCTGCTTGCGACAAAATAAACAACCAAAGAAAAAATTTTCTGTCCCAGTATGGTGAGTGGGCACATCATGTTATTAAATGTCAGAATTTAAAGAAAAATTTCAATTTTGAAAAAGTATTCCATCATTATCCAGGTGGGCGCCTGAGCAGAAATTAAAAAATGCAGAAAATATTCCCTTGTTATACAGGTGGGCGCCTGAGCAGAAATTAAAAATACAGAAAGTATTCCTTTGTTATACAGGTGGGCGCCAGAACAGAAATTGAAAATGCAAAAAATATTCCCTTGTTATACAGGTGGGCGCCTGAACAGAAATTAAAAATGCAGAAAATATTTCCTTGTTATATAGGTGGGCACCTGAACAGAAATTGAAAATGCTAAAAATATTCCCTTGTTATACAGGTGGGCGCCTGAACAGAAATTAAAAATGCAGAAAATATTCCCTTGTTATACAGTTGGGAGCTTGAGCAAAAATTAAAACTTTTGTATTACTTTGTGACTAAAGTTTACTAAAGTTTATCTTAGGTGAAAAATTCATCAGACTAAGACCTTTAATATTAGTAGAAAGTTTCAACAAACAAAGATTTTACCTTTATCTTAGGTGAAAAATTCATCAGACTAAGACCTTTAATCTTAGGAGAAAGTTTCAACACACTAAGATTTTACCTTTATCTTAGGTGAAAAATTCATCAGACTAAGACCTTTAATCTTAGGAGAAAGTTTTAACAAACTAAGATTTTAATTCTCATTGGACTGGGTCCATTTCTGTGTAGTCTCAGGAGGAAGATCCATCGGACTGAGATTTCGACTCTAAGAGATAATTCATGAGACAAGGTCCATTTTCTGTGTGGTCTCAGAAGGAAGATCCATCGGATAATTCATCAGACTGGGTCCATTTTCAATTCAGACTTTCCTAAGCTTTCAAATTCAACAATCTTTTCTTTCTTTTTTTTTTGACTTCTGCTTTCCTTTTTTTTCCAACTTCTGCTTTTATTTTCAAATTATGCCTTTCCTTTTATTGACTTCTGCCTTCCTTTTGTTTTCAAATTACGTTATCCCTTTATCTTAGGTGAAAAATTCATCAGACTAAGATTTCATCTTAGGTGAAAATTTCAACAGACTAAGATTATTTCCTTTTATCGTAGGTGAAAAATTCATCAGACTAAGGCCTTTATCTTAGGAGAAAGTTTCAACAGACTAAGATTTTATCCTTTTATCTTAGGTGAAAAATTCATCGGACTAAGATTTTCTTATTAGGTGAAAGATTCAACAGACTAAGATTTTGAATCTTATCATTCTCCAAAACTTGTTTCATTTATCTCTCGACTTGGATTGTCTGCTTTCAGAACCATTTTCCTTGAAACTAGTGTTTCAATCCTCCGAAAAATTGCTTTCCTTAAAACTGGTGTTTCCTTCCTGAGAACTACTATCCTCTCTTATCTTTTTTGTAAAAACACTTTTATTGACCTTCATGTTCTTCAAATGAATACCCGACTTTCAAGAAAATTTTCAATATCACAGAAAATGTTTTGCCCCAGTTTGATAATTCTCTTATAGCATATCTTTTATCCTTGTTTCAAATCAAAGAAAAATCTGTCATTTTAAAATGAGGTGGTTGGTTGTGGCCTTGAACTTTGATGGCGATTGTTCTTTTACTTCCCCTAATAACAGATTTCTTTCGAATATCCATTTTCACTTATTCTTTTGTTCGAACCCACCTTCCTTATGGCATGTATATTGTTCCTTTCTTGACAAATCCCACAAACTCCGATCTTAAAGTTTATTTTTCTTTCAATGATTTCATTTGAAGACATTAAATGTTGCTTGGCTGACTCCTTCCTTTGTCAGAAGATATACCTCCTCTCCGTTCGAACCCCATATTTCCATTTGTTGTATTATTCGCAAGTTGGCACTTTACCGACCTTTGTGTCTCGCATGAACCCCAAAACATTTTTAATTGTTACCCACTTCATTGCACATGTTGCTCTTTTGGTTTAAATCACTGGCCTTGTCTTTTCCTGACTCACAACAATTGATGTGCTGACCAAATCTTATCTCGTGCAATTGGAAAGCTTTGTGGTAAATTTTGAAATCATTTCTTTATTTGTTGTGACCTGACAGACTCAGGGAGAACGAAAGATAAGCAAAGTGAGAAGAATAGATTGAAAGAAAAAGTGGGGAGATACGATTCCTAATAAGAAACCTACAGAAGAATGACCCATCACATGTGAATACCGACTTTAGCGACCTTGACATGCACTTTTAGCCTTCTCTGTATAGCAAATCTGATACCCAACTCTTGTTGCAATTTTCCATGAAACTGATCTTCAATACTCCATTTGACCTATCCAATTAATAATTCTTAATTGACTTGTAGTGCCCATAGGATTTTCACCATCAATCCACTCTCATTTTCGATTTATCTTTCTCTCAACTCATCGTCGCCTTACGGTGCCCATGAGGGTTTTCACCGATAAGACTTTCTCATTTTGATTTCACTCATTTTGGAGTCCCGTAGTGGTTCTCATCATTTCTTGAATTCTTCATTTTCCTTTATTCGGACTGGAGTGTTGCCCCTGATGTGATTCACCTTTGCCCGTTTGACTCGGCATTTCTTGAAGATTGATCGGAGGGTCTTTCTTTAGATCGTAATGCAGGCTTTTGGATGGGATTTAGAAAGAAGGATATAAAGGATCAAAATATTTCAATGTGGGTTAAAGATTACAACTTTCGGAATCGTATTCCTTTAATAACCATAATTCATGCCCCAATTTCCTTCTTGGGGATTTTTGGATTTTTCGTCTGTTGTGACTGAACCTCAGTGAGGCTGCCTACGTACCCTTTTGGGATCAAGCCAAATGTAGTTCGGAACGTAAGATCACTTCATTGTTGTGATTTTGACTTTTTCCCAATTTTCTTCTTTTCTTTGCATTCTCTTCTTTCTTTTCCTTTTCTTTTCTTTTTCTTTTCTTTTTCTCTTCTCTTTTCTCTTTTTTTTATTTTCTTCTTTTCTTCTTTCTCTTTCTCTTCTTTTCTCCTTTCTTTTGTTTCTCAATTTGATTTCTGTCACGACCCAAATCCGGTCATGATGGTGCCCAACAATCAAGCTAGGCCAGCCAGACCAATAATTTAATTATCACAAAATACCAGTCCCCAAATGGACAACCCAAGAAGAATATATGAGTTTAAGAACTCCAATAATAATATTGAACAAAAGTACTGACACTCCCAAAGATCCGGAGTCACAAGTCTAGAGCCTCTAACAAAACCCAACAGGAATAGAGAGTACTATATAGAAATACTCAAGTCTGAATACAAAATACAAAATAACAACTGGAAATGAGAGGAGAAGCTAGGTTCTACGAACGTAGGCAGCTACCTCAGCAACTCGATATGGCACTGCAAATGCTGGAAATGCCTGTCTACTGTTCCTGTGTACCTGAGTCCGCACACAAAAGGTGCAGGGAGTAGGGGTGAGTACTAAGTACTCAGTGAGTAATAAATATATAACAGCAGCTGAAAATAAGAAATCCACATATTACCACAATATGAAGCTACACTACAGTTCGAATCTCCTACGAACTAGCATCAACAGTACAATTCAGCTACCACAGAGTAATTCAACAAATAAATATGCAACGCAATGCACATAACCGCTACGACGTGTAGCCCGATCCAATTTAACGTCGACGGCGCTCACTGGGGGTGTGTACAGACTCCGGAGGGGCTCCTACATCCCAAGCGCAATACTGCTGCGGCGTGCAGCCCGATCCTCATATCAACCACTGCGGCGTGCAGCCCGATCCCATGCTCAGTCCACAATAAGCAATTAAGTCACAAAACAGTTCATTTTTCTTAATTCCAGTTTTCAATTCATAATTTATAAAAAATACTTAAACTTTATTAAATTTGCAAAAGCCGGTGACTTAGCATTTCAAAAGTGTGATTTCAATTTCCAGGACTGAGTTCAGTGATTTAAGCAATTATACCTATCACATAAATATTGTCCTCTAAGGACACTACAGGTCGGCACAAGGTCTCAAACAAGGCTTACAGGCCACAAATATATCAAATACAGTGTATTTCCAACACTAACAACATATTATTCACATCCGGAATGGACCAAGTCTCAATCCCTAGTCACAATCAATCCCACACCTGCCACGGTGTGCGAGCCACGCCCTACAAGCGTCACAATGTGCTAAGCCGGGGTTTCGAACCCTCAGGCTACCATATACACAAACTACTCACCTCTAGCCGGTTGTAGACTCGTCCGCGATGTCTTTTCCTTTGAATTTAGCTCCCTCGTGCGTAGAATCTAGTCAAACCACAATAATTATATCAAATACGGGTCAAAGAATCATAACCCATTTCAATTTACATGAAATTCGCATAAATACACTAAGTTGGTAAAACCCGACCCCGGGGCCACTGCTCGGAAAATTCCGAAATTAGTACCAACGCGATCCTTATCTCGCCACGAGTCCGTGCATATAAAATTTATCGAAATCGGAGTTCAAATGGCCTTCCAAATCCAAAAATTCCGTTTTCAATATTTAGGCCACATTTCTTCAAGATTTCAACCCAATTTCATGAAGTTTGATGTTAATTCTACCATAAAATGATGTTTTTGAGTTAAGAATCTTACCTCCGACGAATACCCGATGACTTCTCAGTGATTTCATCGAGTTTTCCTCTCTCTAGGGCTCAAAAATATGTTTTGGGGGTGTAAATCCATAACCCCTATGTTCTGTGATATAAATTCACTGCCAGAACATTTTGTTCTACGCGTTCGCGTGAGCTCCCACGCGTTCGTGATGAACAGCTCCCTCTTACTCTTCGCGAACGCGACGCTTACCACGCGTTCGCGATGCTCAATTCCAGTAACCCTTCGCGAACGCGACGCCATCCACGTGTTCGCGATGCTCAAACTCCCATCCGCCCAGATTCTTTCTACGCGTTCGCGATACTCCTCCCGCGAACGCGAAGCACACTCCCGTGAACCTACGCGAACGCGACACCAGGAACGCGATCGCGATGCACCACACCCCTGGCCTACGCAAACGCGACACCCCGACCGCGAACGCGATGCATTGATTTGCCTAACCTTCGCGAACGCGGCCCATGCCACGCGAACGCGAAGGCTTAAATGCCTGGATAGAACCTGCAGTTTTTCTGCAGATTTTTGCCAAGTCCAAATGCCCGGTTGATGGTCCGAAATCATCCCGAGGCCCCCGGGACCCCAACGAAAACCACCAACATACTCCAAAACATGATACAGACTTATTCCAATCATAAAAACACCATCCTAAACATCAAAATCACCAATTACCCACGGATTCAAGCCTAAATTTCTTAAAACTTTCAAAACTAACATTCAATCCAAAACCCGATCAAACGATTCCCGAATGACCTGAAATTTTGCAGGCACATCCAAAATCACTTAACGGAGCTACTACAACTGTCGGAATTCCATTCCGACTCCCGGATTAGAATCTCACCTACCGTTCGGATTTCGCCAAAATGCATCCTTAGCCAATTCAAGCCTATTTCTACACCGGACCTCCGAATTCAATTTCGATTGTTCTCCAGAGTCATAAATGATCGCCCAAAACTAGTCGAATCATCAGAATCCAGTTCCGAGCACTCTAACTCAATAGTCAACTCTTGGTTGACTTCCCAAATTCAAGCTTCCTTCAAACATACTATTTGCTTCATTTGCAATCCAAATCACTCCTAACTCACCCGATATACTCTAATACTGATATAAAAGCATAATATATGTAAATGCAAGGTAACGGGGTGGTAATTCCCGTAACGACGAGCTGGGTCGTTACAATTTCCCCGCTCAATCCTCAATTTTTTTTTTGATTCCACAAGAGGGATATGAAAGAAAATACAATAAGGCTCAAAGGGATAATAATGGATAAAGTGTTTGGTTAGCCGAACGAAATGCCTTCGTCATTCCAATCTTCAAAACCTACCAAGTACAAAATACACACTTAAACACATTTCGACTGATTCACATATTTGCCTTATGTATTTGTCGCTTCTTAGTGCCATTGGGCAACAATCTCGATACCACGAATGGTCCCTTTAGCTTTAGGGGTAATCTTGACTTTAGCTTTAAACCGATGAAGCATGATGCATTTCCACGGTGTTTCTTTTCATTTTGCTTTCCCCCAGTATTCACTTGATTCAGGCTTCACAGTATTCCAATATGTTTTATTTCTTCCAAGTATCCTTACATCTTCAACATTGTTCTATTGCTAAATTGACTTTTAAAATCAGGCCGAGAATTATGTGCATGTCATGTTGCTAAAAATCAGTATGAGAAGAACTGTAAAGTGACTAGAAATGGAATGACTAGAAATGACGGGAAACGGAGAGTTGTATTAGACTGCTGGGTTGAAACAACAAGACGAACAACAAAACGAACAGACTAGACTAGAATTACAAACCTAGATGGCACTAAACAAATTTTTTTACTAAACAAAGCAAAGTGGAAAGATAGAAGGGTTTGACTCCCAAGACAATGTCCGGATTACAACCCTGAAATAACCCGGGCAACAGAAATGACAACAAAATAAACCACCAAAACTCCAAGAGGTGGAGCGCCGTCTCAATTACCATGCATGGCATCTTAGCCACTGAGTTCTTCATTAATGTTGCCAAAACCACTATCTGTTTCAATATCTTCAACTTCAGTTGATAATTTCTCAAGAAGATTTTTATCCCCCACCGGGCATCATTCCCACAAAATATGCAACGTCATGTTCAGGTAAAGGATTCTGTGCAATGTTCTGGATGCCACTGTCTTGGACCGCAATTATTCCTTCCTGAATCATTCTTTCTATCTCTTTTTTCAAATCCCGACAACTTTCAACATCGTGCCCCAGGGCATTGGAGTGGTATTCACACCTTTTAGATGAGTCAAAGCTTCTCTCACGTCGGTCCACCTGATTTGGAGGAATGGGTGCAATCATGTCATGTTGTTTTAACTTCTCTAACAAGCTTGCATAGGACTCTCATATTGGTGTAAAATTATCTTTCAACTTTTGTTCCCTTTCATACCCCTGGCTTGGATGTGGGTTATAAGGTACTTGAAAATTTTGCGGAGGCTGGTGGAGATTTTGTGATGTTCGGGCTCGCTTTCTTGGGTGTTTTGAGGGTTGAGCAACATATTGGACTGGATCAATAGAGTATGGAGGGTTCTGAGGCGGGTAGTAATGCTTTAGGGGGCCATGAAAAACCTGATAGGGATGCATATACCTTCGAGATGTCCTCCTAGGACCTCTTCTTGACCCTGATATCATCATGATTTCTTCATCCCTCCCATTCGCATCACCAAATTCACTTAGAACAGTCTGAGCTGTATCTTTGAGAGCTGCTTGACTTATAATTTTGACTGTCTTAAGACCATCTTCCACCATTTCTCCCATTTTGATTATTTCTTCAAAGGATTGACCAACTGCATATATCATGTTTTGAAAGTAATCCGGCTCTTGATCATGATGGAAAACAGCGGTTAACACGTGAGCATCAATGGATGGCTTAGCTCTAGCTGCATGCTCTCTCCATTTGATGGCATATTCTCTAAAACTTTCAGTTGGTTTCTTTTTCAGTTTAGAAAGGGAAATGCGGTCTGGGGTGATGTCCATATTGTATTGAAACTATTTGATAAAGGCTCGTGCCAAGTCATCCCAGACGTACCAACCAGATGCGTCTTGATCCCAAAACCAGTCAGGTGCTATTCCCGATAGGCTTTCCCCAAAATAGGCTATAAGAAATTCTTCATTTCTTCCCACACCTCTCAATTGATTGCAATATCTTTTCAGCTGGGCTACGGGGTTTCCATGTCCATCGCACTTTTCAATTTTGGGAACCTTGAAACCAAGCGGCAAGTGGATATCGGGGAACATTCATAGATCTCTGAAGGCAACACTCTTTTGACCTGCCATTGCTTGCGTGTTTTTCAGCTGTTGTTCTAATCTTTTAACTTTTTGGGTGATTTCTTCTTGTACCCTCTTTCGGGTAGTCTTCTCGATATTTGGAGGAAGATCAAACGAGTACGATTGGTGCTCGGGAAAGTGGTAATGTTCTTGCTGTATAGCAAATTGTGACTCATGAGAAGGTTGTCCCTAGCCATTGGCCCACGCTTGACGCATTTTAGTCATTTGTTGTTTCAGTGTTCTATTTTCCTCAACCGCAGTAGACCCTTGTTGAACTCTCTGACCCTGAGTTTCTTGAGGACTCGTAACAACTTCGATGTCAGTTATCATTTTCCTTGAATCTTGTTTTCCAGTTTAACACAACCAACCACCTCAATTTTCTGGAGTAACAAAATGAAGCCACCATGTTAGCATTAAGGTATTTCACTTATTGATTTCTTTTATTTTTCCGCTACTTTCTTTTCTTTTTGCCTTTTTGTAGTTTTTCCCTTCTTTTTTTTTATTATGGATATGGTCGAATCCTATGTGGATTACCTACGTATCGTGACCCCGCATGAATCAAACCGAGCGTAGTTCTTGCAAATTAATGCAAGAATAAAGAGAAGTTTATTTGATATTTACATTTGTTTTCTTTAAAGGAAAATTATAGAAGATGACTCCAACTACAAAATTTGATGAAAAACTTTCACATCTTGTACCAGAGATTCTACAAGAATAAGGATAGTTTTAGTGTCAATTAGGACTATTTCTACAAAATTGGACATGTAATGGCTTATTTGAAAAAATGACTATTTTTGAAAAATTTTGTTTAAGAAAAATAAACTTGAAAATTTTCTCATCCTGGGGCTCATGGGGCATCGTTCGGCATCGCCACAAGCCAACACAAGATTGAAAAGTTTTTAATGTCAATTGACTATTTTTACAAAATTGGCCATGTAATGGCTTATTTGACAAAGTGGCTATTTTTGATAAATTTTATTTAAGAAACTTCAAATTCGATGCTAAATCAAAATCTCGCATCTTGGGGCCTATGGGGCAAAATTCAGCATTGCCACATGCCAACACAAGATTAAGGAAGTTGTAATGCCAAATATGGCTATTTCAGCAAAAACCCGGCCATGTAATGACTTATTTGATAAAGTGGATATTTTTGAAAAGTTGAGTGATGACTCAAACTTGATTTTGCGGATACAGCCTTTCAACATTTCCGCAAGGGAATATTTCAGTGTTATGCCTGCATATTATTTAAAATGACTCAAACTGGCTATTCTTGCAAAAATGACCTTCCAGCGTCCTTTTTAGGGACATTCGGCTTATTTTAAAAAATAATAGTATCACCCCACTTATTTATAACAAAAATCAAATTTTGACATTTTTTGGTTATTTTTGGAAAAGGGGTGGTTGGACCCGATGAAGGTTGCCTACGTATCTCACATCCGGTGGGAACCAAACCAATGTAGTTCGGTCAAATTATTTTTAGACCAATCATTTTTTATTTTAACAAAATGGAATTATTCCAACTATTTTTGATGATTTCCTCAAAATTTCGATAGAGTTTCGTCAGTATTTAGACATCGGTTTCTTCTAAATTGCTATTCTCTTTTCTTTCCATCAATTATTTAGTCGGTCAGCATAATGGCCCAAGACAAATAAATGCAACATATAATCATGCTCGGTCTTTTCATATTTAGGTCACCTGTCCTAGACGAACCCAACCCCTGTGTTGAGTCCCCTATGTCAGATATGATGCCAATAATCGTCCTAATTCTAGGCTCAATATCCTGATTTTTTATAGGTTCTAGACTATGCACCCGAGTAGACAACTCGAGTCGAGGAGGGGGCTACGTACCGGGGACCCCCAGGATCGTCCGGCTTAGTAACTTGTTTGCCTCTTTTCTTATTTAGCTATGACACTAACAGAATGGGGAGTCTCAACCAGTAAGCACATCCCCGGAGGTAAGAAGAGAAGGGTTTTCGACACAATTTTATATACAGTTCACGTAATATCAAAGCGGTAAACATATAGCACATTGATCAAAACATATAGCGAAATCAGATATAAATAAAAACAACAATTTAACTGAGCTCGAATTCTTAAACCCTGAACCGAAGTTCTGGGTTTCTTATCCCTAGCAGTGTCGCTAGAGCTATCACGCCTCCTTTTCATATACCGTTGTTTAATACTACACCCCGGGAAGGGATATAATTATAAAAGGGAAGGAGTTTTTCCACTTAATGACAGTCGGAACGGGATTTATTTATAAGATTTCAGAGTTGCCACTTGAGAAAATAAAGGTGTCCCAAGTCACCGGTTTAATCCCGAACCGAGGAAATTATGACTCTGTTAACATTCCACGAACCAAAAATCTGGATAAGGAATTCTGTTAACCCGGGAGAATATGTTAGGCACTCCCGAATTCCGTGGTTCTAGCACGGTTGCTCAACTGTTGTATTTGTTTTTATCTAATTTCTTTATATATTCCAATTTATGTGCATTTATTAATATTCCGCTTTATCATTTTTAAAAGAATTGCAACGTCGTGAAAATGCATTTCGAGCCACACCGTACCAGTACGCCTGTGACTTTTAATGCATTTCGACTCCGTTGAGATTTGGATTTGGGCCACATAAATGTGCACCCGTATTAGAAATGTAATATTATTAATCGCGCCTAAAGTATCTACGTCTTGTTAACTTTGGGAATGACTGTGAAATTCGCTAAACGGTCCTTCCAAATTTAGGTATTTTATAACAATTAATTGAGGGCCCCGCAATTGTGTTTAATGCAACGAGGCTCATCTCATTCTTTTATTAAGGCGATGTCTAAAATGAACTAGATTATCTGACTTTGTTTTTGTTTCTAATATTAGCTCGATATTTAATCCAATATATGTCAACATGATTAGGACTATGATTTGGACCTTCTTATGAACATTTTTAACCCAAATTAAGAATAGTGACTGAGATAGCCATTTAATGGCTGAGCCCAAATCACTGGGCTTAAATACATGAAGCAAAGATCAGGATTTCATAATATAAAAGGTTCAAACTATTTTTTACAAATTTTCATCCCAATTTTGGATTAGCAATCAAGTGAATCTTATATCTCTGAATCATAAGAACATTGCTGACTATATGCGATAGAGAATCAAACTTATATAACTAGCCAATTAGATAAACTTTCAGTTGCTTAATTCATTGTTCATAATAGATCATTATTAAAAACAATGGTAGTGAGACATGAAACAAGTTTTCAGATTTAACTATATACAAGGCTAGGCTATTAAGCTACCTTTTTAGTACTTATCAGTAAAAGTATCCATGAAATTGTATTGTATTTTTATTCTAATACATGAGACTTCAACAATCAAAGCAACCAAACTAACATGAGATATTAATACTAAAATATTGAACATTACAGTATCATCATCTTCGTAGAAAAACGTCCAATTATTACATACCAATCCTAACCAATCCTTCTAATGTAATTGACATTTCAAACACATAATTAATTTAACAGTTTGAACATAATGAAACAAAAAATTAGAGTATAAAATTGAATCCAGCTCCTTATTCACGTGTCAACAGGTATGAAGTACATCAATGTAAATCTAAAATGTATACCTTGAAATTGTTAAACAAGCAGAAATGAGGTCAGTGGCAGCATGTCACGACGCCAAAACCCGGTCGTGATGACGCCCAGCACACTGCTAGGCCAGCCCGACCAATAACCTGAAATACGGAGCTATCAGCTCACACTTAACCCTTTTTAAGCATAAACAGTGATAGAATAATAATAGAAAATATCCAACACAATAGGATTAGACATCTCAAAAGTATAACATCCCAACGTATCAGGAGTCACAAGTCATGAGCCTCTACCAGAATTTATAAACTGTGATAGTGTATACAACTGTGCACAAGTGTGGGATAGACAGAACAGAAATAAGGATAAACTGGAGAATCAGGTCCTGCAGACGCTAGAAGCTACCTCGGCTAACCAAAAGCAATCTCCCAAGCAGCTATAGAATCAACACGACTGTGATGTACCTAGATCTGCACACAAGGTGCATGGAGTAAAGTGAGTACTTCCAGACTCAGTGGTAATAAGCAGGGGTAAGACAGCGAATGTAAGAAAACCCAATACAACACTATGTAAAGTTATACACAATATCCTGTATTAGTATGAGCATAAGCAATATCCGAACCAACTATAATAGAACTAGTAATATCAGCTTTCAGAATAACAAGTATAGTTAAATGCAATGCAATGCATGAATATGACTGCTACGGCACGTAGCCTGATCCATTTGGGTACCCGTGCTCATTGTGGGGGTTCAGACTCCGGAGGGGCTCCTACAGCCCAAGCACAATATCACGATACGCTACGGCGCATAGCCCGATCCACTACTAGTCAGCTATAATGCAATGCAGCCTCACAGGCTCAGATATAGTAGTTGAAAACTCTTTTTATCATTTTTCAGTAGAAAACAGTGTTTCAGAAATCCAGATTTTGGAAAACCATATTAGACAGTAATAGCTCAGCACTGGTATCAAAATAGCATGTCAATATCATAGAAACAATAGCATCGATCCTCGCGGGATCCCAATAACTAGCTCATAGCCCAAGGATATACACAACCATCCAAGTTGGAGGTTCACCGGCTCAATAATATCCAACAACACAGTATAGTATCAACAGGTCGGACTAAGCCATAGTCCCCAATCATATTCGACCCCGCACTCACAGGAGAGTACGTGTCTTGCCTTAATACAGCGTCACATAGTGATATACCGGAGTTTCAAACCTGCTGGTCATCACCCAAACCCATTACTCACCTCGACTCGGCTAGAAGACTAGTCCGCAATGCCCTTGCCACGAGAATCGGCCTCCACAGGTGTAGAATATGATCAAAATCTATAGAAATGCATCAAAATACGCTAAAGGCACATTACCCAATCGAAACAACTGGAATTATACCAAAAACCACAAAGTTGCCAAAACCCGACTTTCGGTATGCTTCCCAAATAATTACAAAAGTTACCTTTTCGGATTCCTTATCTCAATACGAGTCCATACATATAAACTTTATCAAAATCGGACTTCGTTTGCCCACTCAAATTGATGATTTACCATAACCTAGGCTTAGGGCAACAATCCCCCATTAATCCTTCCATTTTAAGTGAATTAGATGAAGATTCTAAGATAAAATCATGTATTTAGACCATAAAACTTACCTCCAATGTTCTCCCAATGAGATCCCATTCAATTACCGTTACTTAGTGTGACGACCCGGCCCGTCGTCACGGGAATTACCACCCCGTTATGTTGAAATTGTATGTTTTATGCTTTTATATTAGTGTTAAAGTCTATCGGGTGAGTTAGGAGTGAATTGGATTGAAAATGAGGCATATAGCCTTTGTGAAGGAAACATGAATAAGGAAAGTCAACCCGGAGTTGACTATTTGGTTAGAGGGCTCGGAATCGGATTCTGATGATTCGGTTAGTTTCGGGAGGTGATTTGTGACTTAGGGGAGCGATCGGAATTGAATTTGGAGGCCCGGTGTAGAAATAGGCTTGAATTGGCTAAGGTTGAATTTTGGCGAAATCCGAACGGTAGGTGAGATTTTGATCCGGGGTCGGAATGGAATTCCGACAGTTGCAGTAGCTTCGTTAGGTGATTTTGGATGTGCCTGCAAAATTTCAGGTCATTCGGACGTCGTTTGGTCGGGTTTTTGATCGAATGTGTAATTCGGAATGTTTTAAGGAATTTAGGCTTGAATTTGATGTGAATTATGGGTTTTGGTGTTATTAGACATGTTTTGAGGATTGGAGCTAGTTCAAATAAGGTGTTAAGATGTGTTGGTGTGTTTGGATTAGGTCCCGGGGGCCTCGGGGTGTTTTCGGATGGTTAAACGGAAGAAATTGTGGAAAAATTGCAGGTTGGGATCCTGTTTCTGTTGTTTCCGCTCCTGCGGAATTATGGGCGCAGGAGCGAGTCCGCAGAAGCGGACGAGGGGCGCAGGGGCGCTTGGCTCCGCAGAAGCGGACGTGTCCGCAGAAGCGGAAGTTTCATCGCAGAAGCGGACGCGCTTAAGTGGTTCGTTGCTCGCAGAAGCGGAATTGGCCGGCTAGGCCTGGAACCGCTGAAGCGACCCTTTGGTCGCGGATACGGACGCGTAGGAGCGGAAATTCTTCCGCAGAAGCGAAAATCGCTGTAAGTTAAGTGTATCGGAAGTTAGAAAAATTTCAGAACATTTCACACATTTGGGTCTCGGCTTTAGAGGCGATTTGGGCGATTTTGAAGAGAAATTCAAGGGAAATCATCAGGTAATCAACTATGGACTTAAACTCTGATTAGTAGTGATAATATTATGCAATTATATCATGAAAATGGAGGAATTTTGGGTAATTTATGGAGGATTTAGCCCTAGGCTTGAACTTTAGAAAATCAAGGTTTTGAATGGACAAATGGAGTCCGAATTTGGTAAAATTGATATGCTTAGACTCGTATTGAGATGAGGGTTCCGAATATGTGACTTTCGTGATTTTTCGATAAGCGTACCGAAAGTCGAGTTTTGACAACTTTGGGAATTTTGATGTAAATTGAGTTGTATTGATTGGGTGTCGTCCCATTGGCCTAATTTGTTGTGTTTCTACTGTATTTGATCAGATTCTACGCGTGCGGAGCTTGATTCTCGTGGCAAGGGCATTGCGGAGTAGTCGTCGCGCCGTATTGAGGTGAGTAATAGATGTGGGTGATGACCAGCGGGTTCGAAACCCCGGTATACCACTTTGTGACGCTGTATAGCGGCGAGACACGCACACTCTCGAGAGTGCGGGGTCGATCATGAACTGGAGACTATATATTAGTCCGACCTGTTGATACTGTATTATTGGCTATTCTCGAGCCGTTGAACCTCCTTCTCGGATGGTTGTATATATATATATATATATTGTGATAATGGCCACTCTTGAGCCGAGGAACCCCTTCTTGGGCGGTTGAGTATACATGTGGGCCGTGAGCCAGTTATTGGATCCCGCGAGGATCGTTATCATTGTCTTATCATATAGACATGCTAGTTTACTACTAGTCCGCAGCTATTTTGTTATTATGCTAATTCCAATCTCTGGAACTTGGTATTATTGTTTTCCAACTGAAAAATGATAAAAGAGTTTTCAAAAACTATTTTTGAGCCCGCGAGGCTGTATCTGCATATTAGTTGACTAGTAGTGGATCGGGCTGCGCGCCGCAGCGAGATATATGTTGGATCGGACTGCACGCCGCAATGTATATTCATGATATTGTGCTTGGGCTGTAGGAGCCCCTTCGGAGTCTGAACCCCCATAGTGAGCACGGGTACCCAAATTGGATCGGGCTACGCGCCGTAGTGGTCATTTCATGCATTGCATTGCATTTAGCTACATCTGCTAGCTGTTATACTTGTTGTTGATATTGTTGGTTCTCTACTGTTGATATTGAACTGTTACAGGGTATTGATTACAGCTTTACATAGTGTTTTATTGTGGATTTCTTATCTACGCTGTCTTACCCCTGTTTATTACCACTGAGTCTGGCAGTACTCATTTTACTCACTGCACCTTGTGTACAGATCCAGGTACCTCTCAGCAGACCTGATCCGGAGGCCGTTCAGAGGCATTGTGCGGGATAGTCGAGGTAGCTGCAGCGTCCGCAGGACCTGACTCCCCTTCTAGCTGTCTTTTGATTTTGTATTGACATTTCTTTCCCTACTTGGTATCTTGTAAACCTTTATACACTCATGTTCAGTAGAGGCTCATGACTCTTGACCCTTGGTCTATGGGAGTTGATGTATTATGGGACTTGGTTCCCCGTTTTCGTTACATATATCGCTGTTGTTTCTTGAATTAATTTGTTTATATGGGTTAAAGAGAGCTTCTAGCTCCGTGGTTGATATGGATTGGTCAGGCTGGCTTAGCAATGTGCTGGGCGCCATCACGACCGGATTTGAGGTCGTGACAAGTTGGTATCAAAGCCTAGGTTTACTAGGCCTCATGAGTCTTGAGCCGGTTAGTAGAGTCTTGTGGATCGGTACGGGGACGCCTGTACTTATCCTCGGGAGGCTGCGAACCTTTAGGAAAACTTCACTTTTCTTGAACTCTGTCGTGCGATCTTGTTGTTCTGAGAACCGAACTTCTATATTCTATTCTCTCGCAGATGGCGAGAACGCGAGCATCAGGACGAGGTGGACGACCTCCGTTGCCACCTGTTAGAGGCCGTGGGCGCGGTCGTGCTAGAGGTAGAGGTAGGGCGGCTGAGGTAGTGCCAGCTGACCCGCCTGTTGTACCAGTTCAGGAGCTGCCCCCAGTGGTTGATGCTCCAGCAGTCCCAGTTCAGGGCCAGACTGTATCTATTGCTATTCCTGGTCTTCAGGAGACTCTTGCTCAGATATTATCAGTGTGTTCCGGTTTGGCTCAGGTAGTCTCAGCTACTACTACTGTAGCGACATCTCAGTCAGGGGGTGGTCAGCAGACCCCCGCAGCTCGCACACCTGACCCGGTTGTTCAGGGACTTCAGACGCTAGAGGCGGTCCCCGCTCAGGTGGTTGCACCGGTTATTCCTCCAGCTGCACCAGCTCCAGCTCCAGAGCATATGGTTCAGGTTATGCCCGATGACGAGCAGCGTCGTCTTGAGAGATTTGGTAGACTTCAGCCACCCCATTTCAGTGGCGTTGAGGGCGAGGATGCCTAGGGTTTCTTGGATAAGTGTCAGAAGATGCTGCGTACGGCTGGTATTCTTGAGTCCGGCGGAGTTTCATTTACTACATTTTAGTTCACTGGTCCCGCATTTGATTGGTGGGAGGAGTTTGAGAGGCGTAGGCCTTGCAAGAGCAGCACCTCTCACATGGCAGCAGTTCTCTACTCTCTTTCTAGAGAAATATGTACCTCGGTCTCGTCGCGAGGAGCTACGTCGCCGGTTCGAGTGGTTGATTCAGGGCGACATGTCTGTGACTCAGTATGAGCTTAGATTCACTCAGTTGGCTAGGCATGCCACATGGATGATCCCCACTGATAGGGAGAGGATCGGGAGGTTCATTGATGGCCTCAACTACTCTATCCGTATTCTTATGACCAGCGAGCGAGTTCTGTCATCATCGTTTGAGCAGGTTGCTGATATGGCACGCTCCATTGAGGCGGATCGTCGCCGAGAGAGAGAGGAGCGGGAGGCCAAGAGGCCTCGTGGTTCTGGTAGTTTCAGTGGTGCTCCATCTAGAGGGCATTCCCAGCAGAGCAGAGGTCGCTCATCTAGACCTTCTCATTCAGGCCGCCCAGAGCAGAGCGGAGGTTCTTATGGTCGTGGTCGACAGGGGTTTCAGCAGGGTCAGTCATCGCTTGGTGCCCTCCCAGCCCAGAGTGCAGCACCTACTTCTCCAGCACCAGGTGCATGTTATGAGTGTGGTGAGTTTGGCCACATGAGGAGACATTGCCCTCGACTACGTAGGGGCGGGACTCAGCAGAGGGATCAGCCCTCCTCTTCAGCACCATCTCAGTCTAGTAGAGGTGGAGGTCAGTCTTCTCGTGGTCGCCCCAGGGGCGAGGAGAGATCTGGTGGAGGCCAGGCACGATTCTATGCACTTCCTGACAGGCGTGATGCAGTTGCCTCCGATGCAGTGATTACAGGTATCATTTTTGTCTGTCACAGAGATGCCTCTGTCTATTTGATCCGGGGTCCACATATTCATACGTGTCCTCTTATTTTGCACGTCATTTGGGTGCGACTCGTGGTAGTCTTGATTTACCTGTTCATGTATCCACCCCCGTGGGTGATACGATCGTTGTGGATCATGTCTATGGATCTTGTGTTATATCTATTGGGGGTCTGGAGACCCAGGCCGATTTGTTATTGTTGGGGATGGTGGACTTTGATGTTATATTGGGTATGGACTGGTTGTCTCCGTATCATGCTATATTGGACTGTCATGCTAAGACAGTATTACGTTGGCCATTCCTGGTATTTCTCAGATTGAGTGGCGGGGTTCGACTGATTTCGTCCCTAGCCGTGTTATTTCGTTCCTAAAAGCTCAGAAGATGGTTGAAAAAAGGGTGTTTATCGTACCTAGCTTTCGTGAGAGATGTGGGAGCTGAGTCTCCTAGCATTGATTCTGTACCTGTTGTGAGGGACTTTCCAGATGTGTTCCCCTCAGACCTGCCGGGCATGCCACCGGATAGGGATATTGATTTTGGCATTGACTTGGTGCCGGGCACTCAGCCCATATCCATTCCTCCTTATCGGATGGCACCAGCTGAGTTAAAAGAACTGAAAGAGCAACTTCAGGAACTTCTGGATAAGGGTTTCATCCGTCCTAGTGTGTCACCATGGGGTGCGCCGGTATTATTTGTTAAAAAGAAAGATGGTTCCATGCGAATGTGTATTGATTATAGGCAATTGAACAAAGTGACGGTGAAGAACAAGTACCCTCTACCGCGCATAGATGATTTGTTTGATCAGTTACAGGGTGCGAGGGTGTTTTCTAAGATCGATCTTCGTTCGGGCTATCATCAGCTGAAGATCAGGGACTCGGATATTATGAAGACTGCATTCAGGACCCGATATGGTCATTATGAGTTTCTTGTGATGTCGTTTGGGCTGACCAACGCCCCAGCAGCATTTATGCATCTGATGAACAGTGTGTTCAGGCCTTATTTGGATTTATTTGTGATTGTGTTCATTGATGACATTCTAGTCTACTCCCGTAGTCAGGAGGAGCATGCTCAGCATTTGAGTATTGTGTTACAAAGATTGAGGGAGGAGAAGCTATATGCTAAATTCTCCAAGTGCGAGTTTTGGCTCGAGTCCGTAGCATTTCGGGGACATGTGGTGTCTCGTGATGGTATTCAGGTTGATCAGAAAAAGATAGAGGCGGTGCAGAGTTGGCCTAGACCGTCCTCAGCTACAGAGATCAGGAGTTTTCTTGGCTTGGCGGGGTATTATCGCCGGTTTGTTCAGGGATTTTCATCCATTGCTTCTTCATTGACTAAATTGACCCAGGAAGGGTGCACCATTCGTGTGGTCGGATGAGTGCGAGGGGAGCTTTCAGAAGCTCAAGACAGCTTTGACCACAGCTCCAGTGTTAGTATTGCCATCGGCTTCGGGTTCATATACCGTTTATTGTGATGCCTCGAGAGTGGGGATAGGTTATGTGTTGATGCAGGAAGGTAAGGTGATTGCTTATGCTTCTCGGCAGTTGAAGTCGCATGAGAAGAACTATCCTGTTCATGACTTGGAGTTAGCCGCCATTGTTCATGCATTGAAGATTTGGAGGCACTATTTGTACGGCGTGTCTTGTGAGGTATATACCGACCATCGTAGTCTCCAGCACTTGTTCAAACAGAAAGACCTTAATTTGAGACAGCGGAGATGGCTAGAGTTGCTGAAGGATTATGACATTACTATATTATATCATCCAGGGAAGGCCAATGTGGTGGCCGATGCTTTGAGCCGGAAGGCGGTCAGTATGGGGAGCTTGGCATATATTCCAGCTGAGGAGAGGCCATTTGCTTATGATGTTCAGGTGCTAGCCAATCGGCTAATGAGGTTAGATATTTCGGAGCCCAGCAGGGTATTGGCTTGTGTTGTATCTCGGTTATCTCTATATGATCGTATTCGTGAGCACCAGTATGATGATCCACATTTGGCTGTCCTGAGGGACAGAGTTCAGCATGATGATGCTAGAGATGTCACCATTGATAGTGACGGCGTATTGAGGATGCGGGGCCGGATATGTGTGCCCAATGTTGATGGCCTTCGTGAGTTGATTCTGGAGGAGGCCCATAGCTCGCGGTATTCTATCCATCCAGGAGCCGCGAAGATGTATCAAGATTTGAAACATCACTATTGGTGGAGAAAGATGAAAATGGACATTGTCGGACATGTAGCACGGTGCCTCAACTGTCAGCAGGTTAAGTACGAGCATCAGGAGGCCCGGTGGTGTATTTCAGCGCATTGTTATTCCTGAGTGGAAATGGGAGAGAGTCACTATGGACTTTGTTACTGGACTCCCTCAGACATCGAGGAAGTTTGATTATGTATGGGTGATTGTGGATAGACTGACTAAGTCAGCTCACTTCATTCCAGTTAGTACTACCTACTCATCGGAGCGGTTGGCAGCGATCTTTATTCGAGAGATTGTTCGGTTGCATGGAGTTCCAGTGTCTATCATATCCGACAGGGGTACTCAGTTCACTTCTCAGTTTTGGTGAGCATTTCAACGAGAGATGGGTACTCGGGTTGAGTTGAGTACAGCATTTCACCCCCAGACAGACGGACAGTCTGAGCGCACTATTCGGATCTTGGAGGATATGTTGCGAGCTTGTGTGATTGATTTTGGTGGTTCGTGGGATGAGTTCCTACCACTTGCTGAGTTTGCCTACAACAATAGTTATCAGTCGAGTATTCATATGGCCCCGTATGAGGCATTGTATGGCAGGCGGTGTAGATCCCCCGTGGGATGGTTTGAGCCCGGTGAGGTTAGATTGATAGGGACTGAGTTAGTCCAGGATGCTCTGGATAGAGCAAAGTTGATCCAGGAGAGGCTTCGTACAGCACAGTCTCGTCAGAAGAGTTATGCGGACCGTAGAGTTCGGGAGTTGTCTTTCATGGTTGGTGACCGAGTATTGTTGAAGATTTCACCTATGAAGGGTGTCATGAGGTTTGGGAAGAAAGGAAAGTTGAGTCCCAGGTACATTGGTCCTTTTGAGATACTCAAGAGAGTTGGAGAGGTGGCATATGAGTTAGCCTTGCCGCCCAGCTTATCTAGCGTTCATCCGGTATTCCAAGTGTCTATGCTCCGGAAGTACATTGGAGATCCGTCTCATGTATTAGACTTCAGTACCATTCAGCTTGATGGTGATCTATCCTATGATGTGGAGCCTATTGCCATTTTGGGACGACAGGTGAGAAAATTGAGGTCTAAGGAGATTGCATCAGTTAAGGTTCAGTGGAGAGGTCGACCCGTGGAGGAGGCCACTTGGGAGATCGAGCAGGAGATGCAGAGCAGTTATCCTCACTTGTTTGAGACTTCGGGTATGATTCTTGACCCGCTCGAGGACGAGCGTTTGCTTAAGAGGGGGAGAATGTGACGACCCGGCCCGTCGTCACGGGAATTACCACCCCGTTATGTTGAAATTGTATGTTTTATGCTTTTATATCAGTGTTAAAGTCTATTGGGTGAGTTAGGAGTGAATTGGATTGAAAATGAGGCATATAGCCTTTGTGAAGGAAACTTGAATAAGGAAAGTCCACCCGGAGTTGACTATTTGGTTAGAGGGCTCGGAATCGGATTCTGATGATTCGGTTAGTTCGGGAGGTGATTTGTGACTTAGGGGAGCGATCGGAATTGAATTTGGAGGCCCGGTGTAGAAATAGGCTTGAATTGGCTAAGGTTGAATTTTGGCGAAATCCGAACGGTAGGTGAGATTTTGATCCGGGGTCGGAATGGAATTCCGACAGTTGCAGTAGCTTCGTTAGGTGATTTTGGATGTGCCTGCAAAATTTCAGGTCATTCGGACGTCGTTTGGTCGGGTTTTGGTGTTATTAGACGTGTTTTGAGGATTGGAGCAAGTTCAAATAAGGTGTTAAGATGTGTTGGTGTGTTTGGATTAGGTCCCGGGGGCCTCGGGGTGTTTTCGGATGGTTAAACGGAAGAAATTGTGGAAAAATTGCAGGTTGGGATCCTGTTTCTGTTGTTTCCGCTCCTGCGGAATTATGGGCGCAGGAGCGAGTCCGCAGAAGCGGACGAGGGGCGCAGGGGCGCTTGGCTCCGCAGAAGCGGACTACTTTCCGCTGAAGCGGCATCGCTGGTGCGAGCTAGTGATCGCAGAAGCGGACGAGAAGGAAAATGGGAATGGTCCGCAGAAGCGGACATTTGACCGCCTGGGCGAGTCCGCAGGAGCGGACCCTGGAGCGCAGAAGCGGACGTGTCCGCAGAAGCGGAAGTTTCATCGCAGAAGCGGACGCGCTTAAGCGGTCCGTTGCTCGCAGAAGCGGAATTGGCCGGCTAGGCCTGGAACCGCTGAAGCGACCCTTTGGTCGCGGATACGGACGCGTAGGAGCGGAAATTCTTCCGCAGAAGCGAAAATCGCTGTAAGTTAAGTGTATCAGAAGTTAGAAAAATTTCAGAACATTTCACACATTTGGGTCTCGGCTTTAGAGGCGATTTGGGCAATTTTGAAGAGAAATTCAAGGGAAATCATCAGGTAATCAACTATGGACTTAAACTATGATTAGTAGTGATAATATTATGCAATTATATCATGAAAATGGAGGAATTTTGGGTAATTTATGGAGGATTTAGCCCTAGGCTTGAACTTTAGAAAATCAAGGTTTTGAATGGGCAAATGGAGTCCGAATTTGGTAAAATTGATATGCTTAGACTCGTATTGAGATGAGGGTTCCGAATATGTGACTTTCGTGATTTTTCGATAAGCGTACCGAAAGTCGAGTTTTGACAACTTTGGGAATTTTGATGTAAATTGAGTTGTATTGATTGGGTGTCGTCCCATTGGCCTAATTTGTTGTGTTTCTACTGTATTTGATCGGATTCTACGCGTGCGGAGCTTGATTCTCGTGGCAAGGGCATTGCGGAGTAGTCGTCGCGCCGTATTGAGGTGAGTAATAGATGTGGGTGATGACCAGTGGGTTCGAAACCCCGGTATACCACTTTGTGACGCTGTATAGCGGCGAGACACGCACACTCTTGAGAGTGCGGGGTCGATCATGAACTGGAGACTATATATTAGTCCGACCTGTTGATACTGTATTATAGGCTATTCTCGAGCCGTCGAACCTCCTTCTCGGATGGTTGTATATATATATATATATTGTGATAATGGCCACTCTTGAGCCGAGGAACCCCTTCTTGGGCGGTTGAGTATACATGTGGGCCGTGAGCCAGTTATTGGATCCCGCGAGGATCGTTATCATTGTCTTATCATATAGACATGCTAGTTTACTACTAGTCCGCAGCTATTTTGTTATTATGCTAATTCCAATCTCTGGAACTTGGTATTACTGTTTTCCAATTGAAAAATGATAAAAGAGTTTTCAAAAACTATTTTTGAGCCTGCGAGGCTGTATCTGCATATTAGCTGACTAGTAGTGGATCGGGCCGCGCGCCGCAGCGAGATATATGTTGGATCGGACTGCACGCCGCAGGGATATCTCTATGAGATGTGCTTGGGCTGTAGGAGCCCCTCCGGAGTCTGAACCCCCACAGTGAGCACGTGTACCCAAAATTGGAGTCGGGCTACGCGCCGTAGCGGTCATATCATGCATTGCATTGCATTTAGCTACATCTGCTAGCTGTTATGCTATTTATTGGTAATTGTTGGTACAGGTACAGTGAATATTGATTCTATGACAGGGTAGCTGATTATAGTTTTACATAGTGCTTTATTGCGGATTTCTTATCTGCGTCTTACCCTTGTTTATTACCACTGAGTCTGGCAGTACTCATTTTACTCCCTGCACCTTGTGTGCAGATCCAGGTACCTCTCAGCAGTGATCCAATAGCTGTGCGAGGCGACATCTGTGGGATATATGAGGTAGCTGCAGAGTCCGCAGGACCCAATATTCCTTCCTATTGTCTTTTGATTTTGTATTGACATTTCTTTCCGCACTTGGTATCTTGAGTTGATGTATTATGGGACTTGGTTCCCCGTTTTCGTTACATATATCGCTGTTGTTTCTTGAATTAATTTGTTTAAATGGGTTAAAGAGAGCTTCTAGCTCCGTGGTTGATATGGATTGGTCAGGCTGGCTTAGCAATGTGCTGGGCGCCATCACGACCGGATTTGGGGTCGTGACACTTAGCTCTCAAGGAACTCAAAAATGGAGGAAATATTGTGTTGGTTCCTGACTGAAGTATTCTGATTTTTAATCTTTCTGTCATGCTTTTATCTCTATGCGATCGCAGCACTTGGCATGCGATCGCAGTGAGTTAACTTTCCTGGGCTCTAAACTGCTCTATGCGATCACAGTCAATACTATGCGATTGCATAGTATAAAGTATATCCGTCCTCCAGAACATCTATGCGATCGTAATCATCACTATGCGATCGCATAGTATAATAAATGGCTGCAACTCAAAGTCTCTATGCGATCGCAGACTGGGCTTCGCGATCACAGTGCTTCGCTTCCCTTCACTATCCGATAACAGCTAAAGCTATGAGATCGCCGAGAACAACTCCACTACCTCACAAAATTCTTCTACGCGATCGCATGGCTCCTCATGCGATCGCAGTGAACAAAATTGTTCAGATGTTTTGACAGCAAATCTGCTGCTATTTTTCATAAAAAATGGTCCGTTTGGACCCCAGATTCACCCCGAGGCCCCCGGGACCCCAACGAAAATCACAAACCTACTCCAAAACACAATACAAACTTGTTCCAATCATAAAAACATGCTCTTAAACACGAAAATCATCGAATCAAGGCGAATTCAAGCCTAAGTTTCATCTAGAACCTCTGAAACCAACATCCAATCAAAAACCCGACCAAACGACGTCCGAATGACCTGAAAATTTGCAGACATATCCAAAATCACCTAATGAAGCTACTGCAACTGTCGGAATTCCATTCCAACTCCGGGATCAAAATCTCACCTACCGTTCGGATTTCGCCAAAAGTCAGCCTTAGCCAATTCAAGCCTATTTCTACACCATACCTCAAAATTCAATTCCGATCGCTCCCCTATGTCACAAATAACCTCCCGGAACTAACCGAATCATCAGAATTTGATTTCGAGCCCTCTAACCACATAGTCAACTCCAAGTTGACTTTTCATAAACAAGCTTCATTTCAAAAGGCTATATGCCTCATTTTCAACTAGAATCACTCCTAACTCACCCGATAGACTCTAACATCGATATAGAAACATAAAACATATAAATTAAGGGGTAACGGGGTGGTAATTCCCGTGACGACGGGTTGGGTCGTCACATTCTCCCCCACTTAAGCAAATGCTCATCCTCGAGCGGGTTAAGAAACGTACCTGGAGACTCAAATAAGTGAGGATATCTGCTCTGCATCTCCCGCTCGATCTCTCAAGTGGCCTCCTCCACGGGTCGACCTCTCCAATGAACTTTTACTGATGCAATGTCCTTGGATCTCAGTCTCCTCACCTGACGACCCAATATAGCTATAGGCTCCGCATCATAGGTCAAGTCATCATCAAGCTGAATAGTGCTAAAGTCCAACACATGCGATGGGTCGCCAGCATATTTTCGGAGCATGGATACGCGGAACACTGGATTAACTCCTGATGGACTGGGTGGCAAAGCAAGCATATATGCCACCTCTCCAATCCTCCTGAGGATCTCAAAAGGGCCAATGAATCTCGGACTGAGCTTTCCTTTCTTCCCAAATCTCATGACACCTTTCATCAGCAAAACCTTCAGGATGACCTTCTCACCCACAGAATAAGACACATCACGAATCTTCCGGCCAGCATAATTCTTCTGGCGTGACTGAGTTGTGCAAAGTCTCTCCTGAATCACCTTCACCCTGTCCAAAGCATCCTGGACTAATTCTGTCCCCAACAACCTTGCCTCACCGGGCTCAAACCAACCAACTGGAGATCTACACCGTCTCCACTATAAAGCCTCATACGGCGCCATCTGAATACTGGATTGGTAGCTGTTGTTATAGGAAAACTCTACCAGATGCAAATAATCAGCCCATGAACCACCAAAATCAATAACACGAGCTCTCAACATATCCTCTAAGATCTGGATAGTACGCTCGGACTGTCCGTCCGTCTGATGATGGAATGCAGTATTCAACTCAACATGGTATCCCAACTCACGCTGAAATGTCCTCCAGAACTGCGAAGTAAACGGAGTACCTCTATCTAATATGATAGAAACTGGGACTCCATGCAATCTAACAATCTCCGGAATGAATATCTCAGCTAACCGCTCCGAGGAGTACGTAGTACACAAAGGAATGAAGTGAGCTGACTTGGTCCGCTTATCCACAATCACCCAAACTGAATCAAACTTCCTCGTTGTCCGAGAGAGTCCAGTAACAAAGTCCATAGTGATCCTTTCCCACTTCCACTCGGGAATATCAATACGCGGAAACATGCCACTGGGCCTCTGATGCTCGTACTTGACCTGCTGACAATTGAGGCACCGTGCTACATATCGAACAATGTCCATCTTCATCTTCCTCCACCAATAATGCTGTTTCAAGTCTTGGTACATATTCGCGGCGCCTGGATGGATAGAATACCGTGAGCTATGGGCCTCCTCAAATATCAACTCACGAAGGCCATCAACATTGGGAACGCATATCCGGCCCTGCATCCTTAATACACCATCACTATCAATAGTGACATCTCTAGCATTATCATGCTGAACTCTGTCCTTAAGGACAAGCAAGTGTGGATCATCATAATAGCGCTCATGAATACGATCATATAAAGACGTTCGAGAGACAACACAAGCCAACACCTTTTTGGGCTCTGAGATGTCTAACCTCAGTAGCCGATTGGCTAGCGCCTGAACATCATGAGCAAATGATCTCTAATCAGCTGGAATATATGCCAAGCTGCCCATACTGACCAGATGATATAGGTTAGTAATGTCATAATACTTGGGTAACTCAAGCCATCTCCGCTATCTCAAATTAAGATCCCTCTATTTGAATAAATGCTGGAGACTACGATGATCGGTATACACCTCACAGGACACGTCGTACAAATAGTGCCTTCAAATCATCAAGGCATGAACTATGGTAGCTAGCTCCAAATCATGAACAGGGTATTTCTTCTCTTGAGGCTTCAACTGACGAGAAGCATAAGCAATCACTCTACCTTCCTACATCAATACACAACCTATCCCCGCTCTCAAGGCATCATAATATACAGTATATGAACCTGAAGCTGATGGCAACACTAATACTGGAGCTGTGGTCAAAGCTGTCTTAAGCTTCTGAAAGCTCTCCCCGCACTCATCTGACCATATGAATGGTGTACCCTTTTGCGTCAACTTAGCCAAAGAAGAAGCAATGGATGAAAATCCCTGAACAAATCGACAATAATACCCCGCCAAACCAAGGAAACTCCTGATCTCTGTAGCTGAGGACGGTCTAGGCCAACTGTGCACCGCCTCTATCTTCTTCGGGTCGACCTGAATACCATCACAAAACACCACATGACCCAGAAATGCTACTGACTCAAGCCAAAACTCGCACTTGGAGAATTTAGCATACAACTTCTCCTCTCTCAACCTCTGCAACACAATGCTCAAATGATGAGCGTGCTCCTCCTGGCTACGAGAGTAAACTAGAATATCATCAATGAACATGATCACAAATGAATCTAAATAGGGCCTGAACATACTGTTCATCAGATGCATAAATGCTGCTGGGGCGTTGGTCAGCCCAAAAGACATCACAAGGAACTCATAGTGCCCATATCTAGTCTTGAATGCAGTCTTCATAATATCAGAGTCCCTAATCTTCAGCTGATGATAGCTTGAACAAAGATCAATCTTAGAAAACACCTTCGCACCCTGTAACAGATCAAATAAATCATCAATGCACGGTAGAGGGTACTTGTTCTTCACTATTACCTTGTTCAACTGTCCATAATCAATACATATCCGCATAGAACCATCTTTCTTCTTAACAAATAATACTAGTGCACCCCACGAAGACACACTAGGGCAAATGAACCCCTTATCCAAAAGCTCCTGAAGTTGTTCTTTCAATTCCTTAAGCTCAGCTGGTGCCATTCGATAAAGAGGAATAGAAATGGGCTGAGTGCCCGACACCAAGTCAATGCCAAAATCGATGTCCCTGTCTAATGGCATACCCGGTAGGTCTGAGGGGAAAACATCTGGAAAGTCCCTCACAACAGGCACAGAATCAGTACTAGGAGACTCAGCTCCCACATCCCTCATAAATGCTAAATACGACAAACACCATTTTTTAACCATTCTCTGAGCCTTTAAGAATGAAATAACACGGCTAGGGACGTAATCAGTCGAACCCCGCCACTCAATCTGAGGAATACCAGGAATAGCCAATGTAACTGTCTTGGTATGACAGTCCAATATAGCATGGCACGGAGACAACCAGTCCATGCCTAATATCACATCGAAGTCCACCATCCCTAACAATAACAGATCCACCTGGGTCTCCAGACCCCCAATAGAAATACCACAGGATCTATAGACATGATCCACAATAATCGTATCACCCACTGGGGTGGATACATGAACAGGCAAATGAAGACTACCACGGGTCGCACCAAAATGATGTGCAAAATAAGAAGACACGTACGAATATGAGGACCCGGGATTAAATAAAACAGAGGTATCTCTGTGACAAACAGAAATGATACTTGTAATTACTGCATTAGAGACAACTGCATCACGCCTGTTAGGGAGTGCATAGAATCGTTCCTGGCCCCCATTAGATTGCTCCGCACCTCTGGGGCGACCACAAGAAGACTGACCTCCACCTCTACTAGCCTAAGATGGTGCTAAAGGGGAGGGGTGATCCCTTTGCTGAGACCTGTCCCTATGAAGTCGAGGGCACTGCATCCTCATGTGGCCAAACTCGCCACACTGAAAATAGCTACCTGGTGCTGGAGAAGGGGACTGAAGGGAACCCCTCGCCGCAAACGAACCTTGGGATGAAGAAGAAGTAGCTTTTGTAATCTGAGCTGGGAGGGCACTAAGTGAAGACTGGCTCTACTGGAATTCTTGGCGGCCACGACCAGAAGAAGAAACTCCACTCTGCTCAGGGCGGCCCGACTAAGAAGGTCTAGATGAGCGACATCTGCCCTGCTGAAACTGCCCTCTAGATGGAGCACCGCTGAAGCTACTAGCACCTCGAGTCCACTTGGCCTCCCACTCCTCCCGCTCGCGGCGACGATCCGCCTCAATGGAGCATGCCATATCCACAACCTGCTCAAAAGATGATGATAGTGCTCTCTCTCTGGTCATCAGAATGCGAATGGAATAGTTGAGGCCATCAATAAACCTCCTAATCCTCTCTCGATCTGTCGGGATCATCCATATGGCATGCCTAGCCAATAGGGTGTATCTCAGCTGGAAATGAAGCTCCTCACGACGGGACTGAGGTACATACTTCTCTAAGAAGAGAGTAGAAAAATGCTCCCAGGTAAGAGGTGTTGCTCCCGCAGGCCTACGCCTCTCAAACTCCTCCCACCAATCGAATGTTGGACCAGTAAACTGGAAGATAGTAAATGAAACCCCGCTGGACTCAAGAATCCCAGCTGTACGTAGCATCCTCTGGCACTTATCTAAGAAAACTTGGGCATCCCCGCCCTCAGTACCACTGAAATGAGGTGGCTGGAGTCTACCAAACCTCTCTAGGCGATGTTGCTCGTCGTTAGGCATAAGTTGTACAACATGCTCTGGAGCTGGTGCAGCTGGAATAACTTGTGCAACTACCTAAGCTGGGACCGCCTCTGGCGTCTGAAGTCCCTATACCACCTGCTCAGGTGTGCGCGCTGCAGGGGTCAAATGACCACCCCCTATCTAGGATGTCGTTGCTGTAGCGGTAGGTGATACTACCTGAGCCAATCCAGAACATACTGATAATATCTGGGCCAAAGTCTCCTGAAGACCAGGAATCACGATAGACACCGTCTGTGCCTGAGCTGGGGCTGCTGGAGCATCAACCGCTAGGGGCTGCTCCTAAATAGGTACAACAGGCGGGTCAGCTGGCACTGCCTCAACTGCCCTACCTCTATCTCGACCACGGCCATGCCCACGACCTCTAGTAGGTGGCAATAGTGGTCGTCCACCTCGTGCTGAAGCTCGAGTTCTCGCCATCTGTGAGAGAATAGAATACAAAAGTTCAGTTCTCGGGACAACAAAGTCGCACGACAGAGTTCAATAAATGTGAAGCATTTCCTAAAGGTTTGCAGTCTCCCGAGGATAAATACAGGCGTCCCCATACCGATCCACGAGACTCTACCAACCGGCTCAGGACTCTTGAGGCCCAGTAACCTAGGCTCTGATACCAACTTGTCACGACCCCAAAACCCGGTCGTGATGGCACCCAGTACACTACTAGGCCAGCCCGACCAATCAACTGAAACATGGAGCTATTAGCTAACATTTAACCCTTTTTTAGCATAAATAGTGATAGTATAATAATAGAAAATATCCAACACATCGGGATGAGACATCCCAAACCAGTATAACCTCCTAACGGATTAGGAGTCACAAGTCATGAGCTTCTACCAGAATTTATATACTGTGATAGTGTATACAATTGTGCACAAGTGTGGGATAGGCAGATCATAAATAAGGATAAACTGGAGAGTCAGGTCATGCAGACGCTGGCAGCTACCTCGACTGTCCAAAAACAATCTCCCAAGAAGCTATAGACTCAACATGATTGCGATGTACCTGGATCTGCACACAAGGTGCAGGGAGTAAAGTGAGTACTTCCACTCAGTGGTAATAAGCAGGGGTAAGACAGCGAAGGTAAGAAAACCCAATACAACACTAAGTAAAGCTATACACAATATCATGTATCAGTATCAGCATAAGCAATAGCCGAACCAATAATATCATAACCAGTAATATCAGCTATCAGAATAACAAATATAGCTAAATGCAATGCAATGCACGAATATGACCGCTACGGCATGTAGCCCGATCCATTCTGGTACTCGTGCCCACTGTGGGCGTTCAGACTCCGGAGGGGCTCCTACAGTCCAAGCACAATATAACAATATGCTGCGGCGCACAGCCCGGTCCACTACTAGTCAGCTGAAATGCAATCCAGCTTGACAGACTCAAAAATAGTAGTTAAAAACTCTTTTTATCATTTTTCAGTAGAAAATAGTGTTTCAGAAATCTAGAGTTTGGAAAACAATTTTAGACAGTAATAGCTCAGGACTGGTATCAAAATAGCATGTCAATATCATAGAAACAATAGCATCGATCCTCACGGGATCCCAATAACTGGCTCACAGCCCAAAGATATACACAACCATCCAAGTAGGAGGTTCACCGGCTGAATAATAGCCAACAACACAGTATAGTATCAACAGGTCGGACTAAGCCATAGTCCCCAATCACATTCGACCCTGCACTCACAGGAGAGTACGTGTCACGCTGGTCATCACCCGTCACATAGTGATATACCAGAGTTTTGAACCCGCTGGTCATCACCCAAACCCATTACTCACCTCAACTCGACTCGAAGACTAGTCCGCAATGCCCTTGGCACGAGAATCAGCCTCCACAGGTGTAGAATCTGATCAAAATCAATAGAAATGCATCAAAATAGGCTAAAAGGACATTACCCAATCGAAACAACTCGAATTACACCAAAAACCACAAAGTTGCCAAAAACTGACATTCGGTACGCTTCTTGAAAAATTACAAAAGTTACCTTTTCGGATTCGTTATCTCAACAAGAGTCCATACATATAAAGTTTATCAAAATCTGACTCCATTTGACCATTCAAATTGATGATTTACCATAACCCAGGCTTAGGGAAAAATCCCCCATTAATCCTTCCATTTTTAGTGAATTAGATGAATATTCTAAGAAAAAATCGTGTATTTAGACCATAAAACTTACCTCCAATGTTCTCCCAATGAAATCCCCTTCAATTCCCATTACTTAGCTCTCAAGGAACTCAAAAATGGAGGAAATATTGTGTTGCTTCGCGACTGAAGTGTTCCGATTTTTAATCTTCCTGTCAGGCTTTTATCTCTATGCGATCGTAGCTCTTGGCATGCGATCGCAGTGAATTAACTTTCTTATGATCTAAACTGCTCTATGCGATCGCAGTCAATACTATGCAATCACATAATATAAATTATATCCATCCTTCTGAACATCTATGTGATCGCAATCATCATTATGCGATCGCGTAGTATAATGAATGGCTGCCTCTCAAAGTCTCTATGCGATCGCAGATTGGGCTTCGCGATCGCAGTGCTTCACTTCACTTCACTATGCGATCGCAGAGAACAACTCCAGTGCCTCACAAAATTCTTCAACATGATCGCATGGCTCCTCATGCGATCGCAGAGAACAAAATTGCTCTGTTGTATGACAGCAAATCTGCTGCTACTTTTCATCAAAAATGGTCTGTTTGGACCCCCAGATTCACGCCGAGGCCCCCAGGACCCCAACAAAAACCACCAACCTACTCCTAAACACTATAAAAACTTGTTTCTATCATAAAAACATGCCCTTAAACATGAAAATCATCGAATCAAGGCGAATTCAAGCCTAAGTTTCATCTAGAACTTCCGAAACCAACATCCAATCAAAAACCTGACCGAACGACGTTCGAATGACCTGAAAGTTTGCAGACAAATCCAAAATCGGCTAGCGAAGCTTCTGCAACTGTCGGAATTCATTCCGACTCCCAAATCAAAATCTCACCTTCCGTTCGTATTTTGCCAAAATTCAACCTTAGCCAATCCAAGCCTATTTCTACACCAGACCTCCAAATTCATTTATGATCGCTCCGCTAAGTTACAAATCACGTCCCGGAACTAACTGAATCATCAGAATTCGATTCTGAGCCCTCTAACTACATAGTCAACTCCAGGTTGAGTTTTCATAAACAAGCTTCATTTCAAAAGGCTATATGCCGCATTTTCAACCAGAATCACTCCTCACTCACCTGATAGACTCTAACATCGATATAGAAACATGAAACATATAAATGAAGGGGTAATGGGGTGGAAATTCCCGTGACAACGGGCCGGGTCATCACATAGCAATTTAACAGGACCAAACATAGGTAACAACAACAGTATCAGCATAAATTTTAACTCGAAATCCCTCAATGATGGGCCAGCTTTAAGAATACAGCAACACAGCATGCAATTTAACTCGATGAATAATTCACAGAACTTAGATTTGCTCAAATTTCGACTCACACTCCTTTGAAACCTCTGAAGCTAGACAGGAAGCTTCAGCAAACCAAACATAAGGAGATTCAACCCAAAAACAGAATAATTACACCCTTAGAACTTCTTCAATTTGACTCACATGATTAAATCTTCAACTAATGTCTATTGGGCCTTCATAATCAAAATTCAACTGAAAATCTAATGTAACAGTATTTTTTGTTTTTGCCCTATACTGATTTTTGATTGTTTTTGAGTTTTTTACACGGATTTTTGTTGTAGAAAATGAGAATATGATCTGAAATATTAATCTCAGATCTGGGATAGAGCAGATAATGTTTTTGTGATTTTTCTGGGGTTTTAAAGCTTATAGGGTTCAAAAGTCTTCCTAATTCAGCAGAATCACTGCCTATTTATAGGCAGAAAAATGGGAGGCAATTTCAAAATTAGTATTTATCTAAGAACCCCTCACTTTACAGCTTATTAGACAGATCACTACATATATTTTATTGAAAATTGCACTATAACCCATTCTAGAAGGTTCTAGTTAATTCTATCATGTTCTTATTCCTTGTGATTCCTATTATACCCACACTTTCATTTTTTATTTACTGAATCCACCCTTTTTAATGCCTATAATATCCCTGTCTTATTAGTTTTATTACAGCATTCCCATTTTGTATACCCAAACCGCCCTTACATCTTTTAAACAATTACTATTAACCATTTTAATATCCCAATTATACCCATACTACCACTCAAAGTTACTGCCATATTCTAATTATCTTATTGTCACGACCCTAGTTCACCAATCGTGAACATGTCATGACGGCACCCAGTCCCCACGACTAGGTAAACCTAACACGTTGTGGAATATACAAGTTTATGAACTTTAAACAAGAAATAGCAGAAAACTATATAAATATGAATGTAATCCGTGCCGCTTGGCACATACACTCGTCAATCACACTGTATAAAAATACTACCAAGACCCGGAATCTCACGGGTAACACAGACTAAAAGAGAAATACAACTGTGGCTCTATGTGTAAAGAGTATCTAAAACAACGAAATAAAGGAAAAATATCTACTAGAACTATCAGAATAGAAGGAGGGCTTCCGGATCCGCGGACGTAGAAGATCATACCTCGAGGTCTCCAATGTGCTGCTGATATCACTTAGAATGGTCTTGATGTACCTGGATCTGCACAACAAAAGTGTGCAGAAGAGTAGCATGAGTACACCACGGCGGTACTCAGTAAGTGCCAAGCCTAACCTCGATGGAGTAGTGACGAGGAAGGTCAGGGCCCTACTGAGAGATAACAATAACATAATGATAATAACAATAATAAGCAGTTTAAGTAATAATGAATACGAAATAACAACAATAAAGCGATTACTACAACCGTCTACAATTAAGCTAACAACAAGTAACCAACTCAATGAAACTCAATCAGCAAGTCCAATACCTGTGGGAATTGAACCCACAGTCCCACTCTATAATCAACAATCCAAGAGCTACGGGAATTTAACCCGCAGTCCCAATAACAGTATCTCTGGGTCTTCGGGAATCGAACCCGCAGCCCATGTCTCAATACCTCAAGATGTGTCTCAATGATCACAGGATCTCCGGGAATCAAACCGGCAGTCCATATCTCAATAATATATCAATAACTCAGGATCTCAGGGAATCGAACCCACAGTCCATATCTTAATAATATATTAATAACTCAGGAACTCTGGGAATCGAAACCGCAGCCCTTGGACCTCCGGAAATCGAACCCGCAGTCCGTAAACAATATCACTCCGGGTCTCTGGGAATCGAAACCACAACCCTAGGATCTCCAGAAATCGAACCCGCAGTCCTCCAACACAATAAATAAGGAAACACACAGAGAAGAAATATAATATGCTTAACTACAACTTCACCGAAACTAGTGTCAACAATTATCAAGAAGTTCAAGTAAGGCAATTAGGCAATTAGACAGTTAAATCCTATCTAATCATGCTTTTCTAACGAATACCGGGTAAATGTAACAATTTAATCATCTAAGAACAGGAAATATCACTAATCGAACAATTCAAGTAAAGTGTGTTACAACAACCAGTGCATGTACACGCCCGTCACCTCGGGTACAAGGCATTTAAACTATCACATAATGTCCTAGGGGTGAAAGTTCCCCCACACGAGGTTAGACAAGCCACTTACCTCGACTCCGGTAAAAACCCGCTAAGAGACAACTCTCTTGCCAAGAATGTCGGTCTCCACATGTGTAGTATCTGATAAAAATCAATAGAGTCACATCCAAATAGGCCAATTGGGCATTACCCAATCAAAACAATTCAAAATACACCAAAACCTACAAGTTGCCAAAACCCGACTTTTGGTACGCTTCTCGAAAAATCACGAAAGTTACATATTCGGGTTCCTTATCTCAACAAGAGTCCGTGCATATAAAATTTATCGAAATCGGACTCCGTTTGCCCATTCAAATCAAAGATTTTCTAAAATTTAGGCATAGGGCTCAAACCCACCTTTAATCTTCCATTTTTAGAGAAATAACCAAGGATTTCATGATAAAATGATCTAATTAAGCCACAAAACTTATCTCCGATGAACACCCGATGATTTCCCAGCAATCTCCCATGAGTCTCTCTCTCTAGAACTCAACATTTATGTTTTGGGGTGTGAAACCCACGACTGGTTCTGTTCTGGTTTTTAATTCACTGCCTGGAAATTTCCTTCATCGCGTTCACGTTGCCTGTCATGTGTTCGCGATGCTCTAACAAAAATACCCTTCGTGAATGTGACATGCCTCACGCATCGCAATGTACAACTCCGCAGCAGTCCGAGATCCCTTCTACGCGAACGCGTCCCCGATCTACGCGAACGCAATGCCCCAAAAATTCCTCATACCCGAATGCAACCTTTACCCACGCGAACGCGATGCTTCACAGTATTTCCCTTACGCGAACGCAAACCTACCCTCGCGAACGCGATGCACTACAGAACCCAGCCTACGCGAACGCGGCCTTGCCCTCGCGAACGCGATGGCTTAATTTCTGCCCAGTGATCTGCAATTTTCTGCAGAATTTTCATGTTTCAAAATGCCGGATGATAGTCCGGATTCACCCCGAGGCCCCCGGGACCCCAACGAAAACCACCAACGTACTCCAAAACACGATACGAACTTGTTCCAATCATAAAAACACCATCCTAAACATCAAAATCACCAATTACACAAGGATTCAAGCCTAAGTTTCTTCAAAACTTCCGAAACTAACATTCAATCAAAAACCCGACCAAACGACGTCCAATGACCTGAATATTTGCGGACATATCCAAAATCACATAACGAAGCTACAAAAATTGTCGTAATTCCATTCCGACCCTCGGATCAAAATCTCACCTATCGTTCGGATTCGCCAAAATTTCAAACTTCGGCATCTCAAGCCTAATTGAGCTACAGACCTCCAAAATACATTCGGAACACGCTCCCAACCTCGAAATCACCTAACGGAGCTAATGGAACCATCAGATTTCCGTTCCGAGGTTGTCTTAACATTGTTCCGACTACGGGCCATTTTCCAACTATAAAGCTTCTAGTTAGGGACTAAGTGTCCCAAAACGCTCCGAATTCCAGAAACGAACCTCCCGACAAACCACAATAGTAGAAATGAACTTAGGGGAATAGTTAGATGGGGTTCGGGGCATAAATTTCAAAAACGACCGGCCGGGTCGTTACATCTTCCCACCCTTGAAGATTTGTTCGTCCTCGAACGAGCATAGAAAACATACCTGGAGTGGTGAAGAGATGAGGGTACAGACTACGCATATCGTGCTCGGTCTCCCAAGTTGCCTCCTCGACCGGCTGACCCCGCTACTGAACCTTTACTGAAGCGATGTTCTTTGACCTTAGCTTCCTGACTTGCCTGTCTAGAATGGCTATGGCTCCTCAACATAAGACAGATCCTCGTCTAGCTGAACAGAAGTGAAATCCAACACATGCGACGGGTCACCATGGTACCTCTGGAGCATAGAGACATGAAATACTGGACGGACTCCGGCTAGGCTGGGAGGTAAGGCCAACTCGTAAGCAACCTCCCCAACACGCCTCAAATTCTCAAAAGGGCCAATAAATCTAGGACTCAGCTTCCCCTTCTTCCCAAAACTCATAATGCCCTTCAGGGGTGAGACACGAAGCAGAACCCGCTCGCCAACCATAAAAGACACATCGCGGACCTTCTTGTCCGCATAACTCTTCTGTCTAGACTGGGCTGCACGAAGTCTGTCCTGAATCACCTTGACCTTTTCCATAGCATCCTGAACCATATCAGTACCTAGCCGTCTGGCCTCGCCAGGCTTGAACCATCCCACGGGAAACCTGCACCTCCTACCATATAGAGCCTCATATGGTGCCATCTGGATACTAGATTGGTAGCTGTTGTTATAAGCAAACTCCGACCAGTGGCAAGAAATGATCCCATGAGCCTCCAAACTCAATCACGCATGCACGAAGCATATCCTCCTAAATCCGAATAGTGCGCTTGGACTGACAATCAGTCTGGGGTGAAACGCTGTGCTCAGCTCCACCTGAGTGCCTAACTCCTGCTGTACGGCTCTCCAGAACCGTGAAGTGAATTGAGTGCCTCTATCTGAAATGACGAAAATTGGAATACCATGCAGCCGAACTATCTCTCTGATGTAGATCTCCACCAGTCGCTCCAATGAATAAGTAGTGCTCACCGGTATGAAATGGGGGGACTTGGTTAGCTGATCCACAATAACCCAAATGGAATCAAACTTCCTAACAGTCCGTGGAAGTCCAAATATAAAGTCCATGGTGATGCGCTCCCATTTCCACTCTAGGATCTCAATCTGCTGCATCAATCCACCTGGACGCTGATGCTCATACTTCACCTGTTGGCAGTTGAGGCATCTAGAAACATAATCAACTATATCCCTCTTCATCCGCCTCCACCAGTAATGCTGTCTCAAGTCCTGATACATCTTCGCGGCACCCGGATAGATGGAATACCGCGAGCTATGAGCCTCTGCTAGAATCAGCTCTTGAAGATCATCTACATTGGGCACATAGATACGCCCCTGCATCCTTATAACTCTATCATCCCTAATGGTAACATCTCGAGCATCACCACTCCAAACTCTATCCTAGAGGACAAGCAAATGAGGGTCGTCCAACTGACGCTCCCTGATGCGGTCAAATAGAGAAGACCGAGAAACCATACAAGCCAGAACCCGGCTGGGCTCCGAAAGATCCAACCTAACAAACTGCCTGGCTAAAGCCTGAACATCCATCGCCATAGGCCTCTCCGAAGCCGGTAGATACGCCAAACTCCCCAAACTCTCTGCCCGACGACTCAAGGCATCGACAACCATAATAGCCTTGCCCGGATGATAGAGAACAGTAATATCAAAGTCCTTCAGTAGCTCCAACCATCTCCTCTGACGCATATTCAGGTCCTTGTGCTTAAGTAAGTGCTGCAAGCTCCGGTGATCAGTGTAGATCTCACAAGGAACCCCATACAAGTAATGACGCCAAATCTTCAAGGCGTGAACAATGGCAGCTAATTCAAAATCATGAACAGGATAGTTCTTCTCATGCACCTTCAGCCGTCTGGACGCGTAGGCAATCACCCTACCGTCCTGCATCAATACTACGCCGAGTCCAACTCGTGAGGCATCACAATATACTACATAGGACCCCGAAACTATAGGCAACATCAATATAGGGGCCGAAGTCAAAGCTGTCTTGAGCTTTTGAAAGCTCGCCTCACACTCTTCCGTCCACTGAAAAGGGGCACCCTTTTGGGTCAATCTGGTCATAGGTGCTGCAATCGAAGAGAACCCCTTTACGAAACGAGGGTAATAGCCCGCTAAATGAAGGAAACTGTGAATCTCAGTAGCGGAGGAGGGTCTGGGCCAACTCTGCACGGCCTCCACTTTCCTCGGATCCACTCGAATGCCATCGCTCGACACCACGTGGCCTAAAAATGCCACTGAATTCAACCAGAATTCATATTTAGAGAACTTAGCATATAGCTGCTTCTCCTTTAGAATCTGAAGCACTATCCTCAAATGCTGCTTGTGCTCTTCTCGACACCGGGAATATACTAGAATATCATCAATGAAAACAATCACGATTGAGTCCAGATATGGCCTGAACACACTGTGCATCAAATGCATAAAGGCTGCTGGGGCATTGGTCAGCCCAAAAGACATCACGAGGAACTCATAGTGACCATACCGAGTCCTAAAAGCAGTCTTCGGGATATTTGGCTCCTGAATCTTTAACTGATGATAACCAGAGCGCAAGTCAATCTTAGAAAACACTTGTGCGCCCTGTAGTTGGTCAAACAAATCATCAATGCGAGGCAAAGGATACCGGTTCTTCAGTGTAACCTCGTTCAACTGACGATAGTCAATACACAAACGCATAGAACCGTCCTTTTTCTTCACAAATAACACGAGAGCACCCCAAGGCGAAACACTGGGTCGAATGAAACCCTTACCCAATAACTCTTGTAACTGATCCTTCAACTCCTTCAACTCAGGAGGAGCCATACGGTACGGTGGAATAGAAATGGGCTGAGTGCCCGGCAACAAATCAATAGCAAAATCAATATCTCTATCGGGCGGCATGCCCGGAAGATCAGCTGGAAATACATCAGCGAAGTCACGTACCACTGGAACGGAATCAATTGAAGGAGAGTCAATACTGACATCCCGCACATAAGCTAGAAGCAGCATACCCCTTCTCAACCATACGCTGAGCTCTTAGAAAGGAAATAACACGGCTAGGGGTGTGATCTAGAGTACCACTCCACTCAATACGTGGAATGCCTGGCATAGCCAGTGTCATGGTCTTGGCGTGACAATCAAGAATAGCATAATGGGGTGACAACCAGTCCATGCCTAGAATAACATCAAAATCGACCATCCCGAGCAATAATAGATCCACTCTGGTCTCAAAACCACAAATGGTAACCAAACACGACCGATACACACGGTCCACAACCAAAGAATCTCCCACCAGAGTGGAAATATAAATGGGGGCAATCAAAGAATCCCGAGGCACAACCAGATGAGAAGCAAAATAAGAGGACACATACGAAAAAGTGAAACTAGGGTCGAATAGAACCGATGCCTCCCTGTGACTAACCTGAATAATACCTGTGATAACAGAGTCAGATACAACAGCTGCAGCGCGATCAGGAATAGCATAGAATCCGGCATGTCCCCTCTCTCGAGGGTGGCCCCTGGTACCCTGATCCCCGCCCCTGGCTGGCTGGGCAGGTGGAGTGGCAGCTGGAGCTAGAATGATGGCCTGCTGGCCCTGTGAACCACCTCCTATGCCTGGGGCACTCCCTAACCAGATGGCGAGTATCCCCGCACTCAAAGCAAGCTCCGGGAGGACGCGGTGGCTGTGACTGACCGGCCTCACCCCCACTAGTCTGACCCCTGGAAGGGCCACGTGCAGGAGGTGCACTAGAAACTAGGGGAGCATAATAAGGCTCCTGAGGTGCTGGAAGAGCTGGAATACTACCGGCTGCTGGCAATGCTGAGTGAACTGGTTGACCGGAATAACCCCTGGCAAAACGACCGGCTGCTGAGGTGCGGGCACTAGAGAAATGGCTCGACTCACGAGACCTATTGGCCTTCCTCTCTCCACGCTCTCTGGGGAGCATACTCTCGATCCTCCTGGCAATGCTCACTACCTGCTGATAAGATATATCCGTCTCCAACTCTCTGGCCATGCTGGACCGGATCGGCGGAATCAGGCCCTCAATAAATCTCCGCACTCTCTTGCGGACCGTGGTTACCAAGGCCGGTGCATGCCTGGCTAGAAGGGTGAAACTGATAGCATACTCTGATACTGAAATGGAGCTATGTCGCAACCACTCAAACTTCGAACACCAAGAATCCCTAAGGCTCTGGGGAACAAACTCCCTCAAAAACAGATCTAAAAACTGCATCCAGGTCAATGAAGCAGACTCTCCGGACTATCCAACTCATACATGCGCCACCAATCATAAGCGGCCCTACGAAACTAAAAAGCAGTGAAGGAAACCCCGCTGGTCTCCACAATCCCCATAGTACAAAGAATATGATGACACTCTTCTAGAAAACCCAATGCATCATCTGAAGCCAAACTACTGAACATTGGAGGGTCATATTTCTTGAACCTCTCCAATCTACGCTGCTCGTCCTCGGAGGCAGCTGGCCCACCTCCGGACTATGCTGGGGCAGCAGGAGGCATAACCATAATCTCTAGAACATGTCCCACTAGCACTCGCTGCTCAGGTGTAACAGCTGCGGGAGTCTGGGCCTCTCCCCCGGCCTGGGATGTAGCTGCAACGAGAGGAAGCAGTCCTGCATGAGCTAAAGTGGTATAGAAACTCATGAACTAGGCCAGGGTCTTCTGGAGTGCTGGAGTATTAGTAGCTATAGTCGGTGTACCAGGTGCCTGCGCTCCAACCTGATCCACCGGTGGCACCTCAGCGGCAGCACGCGCAGGTGCTGTGGCTGCACCTCGGACGCATCCTCGTCTTCTACCTCAGCCTGGACTCTGACGGCGGCAACAGGGGGTGCGGGTACCTGATCCTCGCGAGTAGCACATGTCCTCACCATCTGTGAGATAATAGAAGATAGAAATTTAGATTTGGTGCCAAAAATGTCGCACGACAAGGAATCCAAAAGAAATGAAGAGTTTCCTAAACAGTTACATAGCCTCTCGTAGATAAATACAGACGTCTCCGTATCGATCAGCGAGACTCTAAGTAACTGGTCTGTGTCCTGTGACTCCTATGAACCTAGAGCTTTAATACCAACTTGTCACGACCCTAGTTCACCAATCGTGAACATATCATGACGGCACCCAGTCCCCACAACTAGGTAAACCTAACACATTGCGGAATATACAAGTTTATGAACTTTAAACAAGAAATAGCGGAAAACGATATAAATAGGAATGTAATCCATGCCGCTTGGCACATACACTCGTCAATCACACTGTATAAAAATACTACCAAGACCCAGAATCCCACGGGTAACATAGACTAAAAGAGAAATACAACTATGGCTCTATGTGTAAAGAGTATCTAAAACAACGAAATAAAGGAAAAACATCTACTTGAACTATCAGAATAGAAGGAGGGCCTCCGGATCCACGGACGTAGTAGATCATACCTCAAGTTTTCCAATGTGCTGCTGATATCACCTAGAATGGGCCTGTCCTGATGTACCTGGATCTGCACAACAAAAGTGTGAAGAAGAGTAGCATGAGTACACCACGGCGGTACTCAGTAAGTGCCAAGCCTAACCTCGATGGAGTAGTGACGAGGAGTGTGAGAGCCCTACTGAGAGATAACAATAACATAATGATGATAACAATAATAAGCAGTTTAAGTAATAATGAATCTGAAATAACAACAATAAAGTGATTACTACAACCGTCTACAATTAATCTAACAACAAGTAACCAACTCAACAAAACTCAATCAGCAAGTCCAGGACCTGTGGGAATTGAACCCACAGTCCCACTCTATAATCAACAATCCAGGAGCTACGGGAATTTAACCCGCAGTCCCAATAACCGTATCTCTGGGTCTCCGGGAATCGAACCTACAGCCCATGTCTCAATACCTCAAGATGTGTCTCAATGATCATAGGATCTTCGGGAATCAAACCCACAGTCCATATCTCAATAATATATCAATAACTCTGGATCTCCGGGAATTGAACCCGCAGTCCATATCTCAATAATATATCAATAACTCAGGATCTCTGGGAATCGAACCCGCAGCCCTTGTACCTCCGGGAATCGAACCGGCAGTCCATAAACAATATCACTCTAGGTCTCTGGGAATCGAACCCACAACCCTGGAATCTCCGGGAATCGAACCCGCAGTCCCCCAACACAACAAATAAGAAAACATACAAAGAAGAAATATAATATGCTTAACAACAACTTCACCGAAACTAGTGCCAACAATTATCAAGAAGTTCAAGTAAGGCAATTAGACAGTTAAATCCTATCTAATCATGCTTTTCTAACGAATACCGGGTAAATGTAACAATTTAATCATCTAAGAACAGGAAATATCACTAATCGGACAATTCAAGTAAAGTGTGTTATAACAACCAGCACATGTACACGCCCGTCACCTCGGGTACAAGGCATTTAAACTATCACATAATGTCCTAGGGGTGAAAGTTCCCCCACACGAGGTTAGACAAGCCACTTACCTCGACTCAGGTACAAAACTGCTAAGAGACAACTCTCTTGCCGCGAGTGTCGGCCTCCAAAGGTGTAGTATCTGATAAAAATCAATAGATTCACATCAAAATAGGCCAATTGGGCATTACCCAATCAAAACAATTCAAAATACACCAAAACCCACAAGTTGCCAAAACCCAACTTTCGGTACGCTTCTCGAAAAATCACGAAAGTTACATATTCGGGTTCCTTATCTCAACACGAGTCCGTGCATATAACATTTATCGAAATAAGACTCCGTTTGCCCATTTAAATCAAAGATTTTCTAAAATTTAGGCCTAGGGCTCAAACCCACCTTTACTCTTCCATTTTCAAAGAAATAACCAAGGATTTCATGATAAAATTATGTAACTAAGCCACAAAACTTACCTCCGATGAATACCCGATGATTTTCCAGTAATCTCCCGTGAATATCTCTCTCTATAACTCAAAATTTATGTTTTGGGGTGTGACATCCGCGACTGGTTCTGTTCTGGTTTTTAATTCACTGCCTGGAAATTTCCTCCATCGCGTTCGCGTTGCCTGTCACGCGTTCGTGATGCTCTGACCAAAATACCCTTCGCGAATGCGACATGCCTCACGCGTTCGTGATGTACAACTCTGCAGCCGTCTGAGATCCCTTCTACGCGAACGCGTCCCCAATCCACGCGACTGCGATGCCCCAAAAATTCCTCATACACGAACGCGACCTTTACCCACGCGAACGCGATATTTCACAGTCTTTCCCTTACGTGAACGCGAACCTACCTTCGCGAACGCGATGCACTACAGAACCCAACCTACGCAAACGTGGGCTTCGCCCTTAAGAACGCGATGGCTTAATTTCTGCCCAGTGATCTGCAATTTTCTGTAGAATTTTCATGTTTCAAAATGCCGGATGATGGTCAGGATTCACCCCGAGGCCCCCGGGACCCCAACGAAAACCACCAACATACTCAAAAACACGATATGAACTTGTTTCAATCATAAAAACACCATCCTAAACATCAAAATCACCAATTACACACGGCTTCAAGCCTAAGTTTCTTCAAAACTTCCGAAACTAACATTCAATCAAAAACCCGACCAAACGACGTCCGAATGACCTAAAAATTTGTGGACATATTCAAAATCACATAACGAAGCTACAGAAATTGTTGGAATTCCATTCTGACCCCGGGATCAAAATCTCACCTATCGTTCGGATTTGCCAAAATTTCAAACTTTGGCATTTCAAGCCTAATTGAGCTATGGACCTCCAAAATACATCCCGAACACGCTCCCAACCCTGAAATCACCTAACAGAGCTAATGGAACCATCAGATTTCCGTTCTGAGGTCATCTAAACACTGTTCCGACTACTGACCATTTTCCAACTATAAAGCTTCTAGTTAGGAACTAAGTGTCCCAAAACAATCCGAATTCCAGAACCGAACCTCCCGGCAAACCACAATATCAGAAATGAACTTAGGGGAACAGTTAGATGGGGTTTGGGGCGTAGATTTCAAAAACGATCGGCCGGGTCGTTACTCTTATAGAGCTATATCCAATTACTGATATTAAGATTGCAATAGAATTTGAGACAGAAAGAATTAACGCCAGTAATTGTCAATTAAATTAATAGATCCCATTATTCTAATTAACTAATACTAATTAACAGAAATCTAAAACTAACCTAGCAAACTAACAATTAATCACATTAAACTAACGAGCAAGTTCTAAAAAAATTGCCAACATATTAATAAATTTGAACACTTTCAAAACCTAATTATGAAATGGACAAAAATAAAGATGAAGAAGAAAAACAGAACAATAGACGAATTTTAAATCTAGCAAATAAGGGTGAATCAAAAAATTAGAAAAGAGGTAGAAATGCATATATAAAATTAAGAGAAGAAAGAACTTAGCATTTTTATTCTTCTTTTGCTTTACTTTCTCTTTCTTTATTTCTTTCTTTCTTCTGTTTTTCTTTCTTCATTTTTCTTGATTTTTGTTTGGATATCATTTTCTTGGATCTTTTTACTTTAGGCAGACATTCGAGTCTTGTTTCGAACTCTTTCAGTGATTCCTTTGGTTAAAGACCCTTAGAATAGGGGCTAGGGTATCTAGGAGGTGCTATGGGATGGTTTAAGAGTGATGGCGTTTGCTGGAATTAGGGTTCCGGCGACCTAAATTCGGATATTCGACGAAACCTAGGTTTATTCGAGGCAAACAGACTGGTGCGGTGTAAAGGGGGACTCAGGACGATTCAAGGGTGTAATTTTGGTGATAATTGGTTGAACACAGGTCTCCCGCCGGTAGGGTATGGGTAGTTTGGGCTTGGGATTTTGGGGTATTTGGGCCACTGGTTGGGCTAATTGATCAACCTTTTACCATGTAATTTTGTATTGGATTTCTTTGTATTTTTGTTTATTTTATTTTGTATTTTATATTTTCTTTTCTTTGTATTTTGTATTTTGTTGTATTTTAATTTTCCTTTGTATTTTTCTGTATTTTCCCTATTTTGTATTTAGTTTGAATTTATTAAAATTTGTTAAAATAATTAACTTCTATTTTATGATAATTTTCAATTAAAGCACAAAAATGTTATTTTGATTTTTCTTTAAATTGTTAATACCTACTAAAATGCAAAATTAATCTCCTAAATGCAAAAATGCACATTTTGTATTTCTTTATGCACAAATAACATGCACAAAATTCACACAATTCAGAAAAAATTATTTTATTTGAATTTTATGGGAATAACTCATATATAGGATTAAAAATCACGTGCTCACAATATCAAGTATTCAAGATGTTATGCTCACTCCTAAGTACATCATATAAAAGAAAACTCAATAATGACCTCTCAAAATAATTAACTTTAAATATCAACTTAAGTAAAATGTTGATTGACTTTGAATATAAATAGGATGTTATGTTACCCCAAAGGTTAATATTAATTCAAATATCATAACTCAAATAACTGTTGAACGGTGAAAATTCAAAACTGACCTAAATATAACTCCGAACACAATGGAGTAGTACTTTGATTTTTAGTTAAATTGTGTTAAACTGAAAAGTATACAGACACATCTAACAAAATCAATTTCAATTCAAAATAATGTTGAACTAAAATCTTTTAAACTTGGACAAATTATTTATCAATGCACGTGACTTCAACAAATCCAATCCTTCAATCATATTCAGTGAAAGCCAACAGAATTCATTATGGATTTTAATATTTCTATTCTTTAGAAGAGAAAAACTTTCGACATGTGTGTTTCATGTCATTTTTAAAAAAGGTCGAGGGTATATTAGTAATTTTGCCTCAATTCTTGTAATATCATATGATACGTGTCTAGGTTTATCTATACAAATTCTACGCGTAAGTTGTAGATGGTTCCGCGTGTATAATTAGCAAACAACATAATTAAGTTATCCTTTAATTTTGAGAGTAATTCTCACATCTTCTTCCTGATTCTTTTCGCTCACAAATCTAGCTGCATGTATGTTTTCAATCAATTTTGCACTTATCTTTTTTCTACTTTTTCTGTTTTTACTTTGTTCTAGGTTTTCTTCATCATTGTTAGTTTTGATTGTGAAGTTTAGTGATTAAGATTTTGGAGTTAGGGTTTAATGGATGAAATTGGAATTTCTTTCGGAAGATGAATTGAAATCAAGAAAATAAATTCTGTTTATTAAACTATTGAAATCGGTTGATTTTTTGTGTTAAGAATGGATGTGCTTCCCTGTGATGAACTTCTTCAAGAAACATTCTGGCACCTTCCTTCGCCTCCATCTCTTTCTTCGCTTTCTTAGTTTACTGTCTCTGTTACAATCTCAGATCATTTAGTGTTTTCAATATCCTCATCTTGTCCTAATCTCATGTACCTGGGTGTGTGTGCGCGCGTGTGTGCTGGTGCACATAGGAAGCAGTGATGCATTTGTACAATGATAGCAACATGGTTTTCTTTCAATCTCTTCCCAATTTTCTTCTGCTTTTTTATTCATTTTTTCCCTTTACATGTGTTTGTTCGGTTCGTTCCACGCTTCTCAATTTCATAGCCAAGCTTTGGAGATTCAGTCGCCCTACTAAAAGATAAGTTTTTAATGCTTTTTTAGATAATAGATTACATTCAGTAACCCTGCTAAAAGATAAGTTTTTAATGCTTTTTTGGATGATAGATGAAAGATGACATGAAAATTTCGACTTATGTCTAATTTTTAGGGAACTAATCTGCATGAAAGAATTAGACTAAGTGAGTTGCATCGTAACATAAAACGAAGCAACATATTGGTGGAAATGCTTGATACCAAGGTCTCGGGATTCAGGCTTATAAAGGTATCTTGAGAACAATATCCATTCAAAGTTAGATGAAAGGCAATTTAAATGTTTTTATGCCTTTATGTTACATATGTTATCCAACAGTTGGCATATGGTATTGTCTGTAATTGATTTGATAATAATTTACATGTACTAACATTTACTATTTGCAATGAAGGTTGATAAAAAATTATTGTTTCAACTTAATCTATGACAAGCTTACAGGAAGAAGCAGAGGTTTTGGTTTTGTGACAATGTCCTCAAAAGAAGAAGTTGAAGTTGCATGTCAGCAATTTAATGTTTGTGTAAAGTCTTTTGCTTTGTTGTGTTTATCAGTTAATTATACTCTAATGTGCATGTGCGAATATTTAATCTTGAATTCCTGTGGCATTGGATATCTTATGTATTTTTTGAAATCGAAACTGTTGGTGTTCAATTTACAGCTTTTAAAATGATTTAACCGAAAATCAGTAGACCTTTTTGATAGTAGTAACATTTCGGTGAGGTGTCACATTGCAGATTTTTGTTGTTGAAATGATTTTTAAGTCTTACTCTTAGCCTGTGGAACCTAAACGCTAAAACTTTTCGTTAGTAAATCTTCTTTATCCAAAGGTTCTTTTGGTGAAGTGTGTGGGTGTGGCATCATCATATGGTTTAGAGACTAAGCTAATGTCACGACCCTAGTTCACCAATCGTGAACATGTCATGACGGCACCCAGTCCCCACGACTAGATAAGCCTAACACGTTGCGAATTTTACAAGTTTATGAACATTTAATAAGAATTAGCAGAAAATAATAACAAAGGAATGTAATCTGTGCCGCTTGACACATACATCCATCAAATACACTGTATAACACACCACCAAGACCCGGAATCCCACGGGTAACACAGACTAAAAGAGAGTATACAACTGTGGCTCTATGTGTGAAGAGTATCTAACAAAGACATGAGAGAAAACATCTACTAATACTATCAGAATAGAAGGAGGGCCTCCGGATCCGAGTACGTAGCAGATCATACCTCGAGGTCTCCAAATGTACTGCTGAATTACCTAGTATGGGCATGTCCTGATGTACCTGGATCCGCACAACAAAAGTGTGCGGAAGAGTAGCATGAGTACACCATGGCGATACTCAGTAAGTGCCAAGCCTAACCTCGATGGAGTAGTGATGAGGAAGGTCAGGGCCCTACTGAGAGAAAATAATTAATATAATGATGATAATAATAATAAGCAGTTTAAATGACAACAATTCCGGAATAACAACAATAAAATGATTACTGCAACCGTCTACAAGTAAGCTAACAACAAGTAACCAACTCAATAAAACAAGTCCAAGACCTGTGGGAATTGAACCCACAGTCCCCTTAACAACACCCCTGGGTCTCCGGGAATCGAACCCGCAGCCCATGTCTCAATAATATCTCAATAACTCAGGATCTCCGGGAATCGAACCCGCAGTCCCTACCAATAACTCAGGATCTCGGGAATCGAACCCGTAGTCCCTACCAATAACTCAGGATCTCGGGAATCGAACCCGTAGTCCCTACCAATAACTCAGGATCTCCGGGAATCGAACCCGCAGTCCACATCTCAATAAATCTCAGGATCTCCGGAATCGAACCCGCAGTCCACATCTCAATAAATCTCAGGGATCTTCGGGAATCGAACCCGCAGTCCACATCTTAATAAATCTCAGGATCTCCGGAATCGAACCCGCAGTCCACATCTCAATAAATCTCAGGATCTCCGGGAATCGAACCCGCAGCCCATGTCTCAGTAAATCTCAGGATCTCCGGGAATCGAACCCGCAGTCCACATCTCAATAAATCTCGGGATCTCCGGGAATCGAACCCGCAATCCACATCTCAATAAATCTCAGGATCTCCTGGGAATCGAACCCACAGCCCTGGGATCTCCGGGAATAGAACCCGCAGTCCACAAACACAACAAGTAAAGGAATACACAGAGAGAAATATAATATGCTTAACTATAACTTCACCGATAAACAGCACCGGCGATTACCAAGAAAACTCAAGTAAGACAATTAGGCAACTAGACAGTTAAATACTACCTAATCATGCTTTTCTAACTGCTACCGGGTAGGAATATCGAATTTAACAACTAAAAACAGGAATATCACTCATCGAGCATTTTAAGTAAAGTATGTGTTCAACAACCAGCGCATGTACACGCCCGTCACCTCGCGTACAAGGCATTTAAAGTATCACATAATATCCTAGGGGTGAAAGTCCCCCACACGAGGTTAGACAAGCCACTTACCTCGACTCCGATACAAAACCGCTAAGAGACAACTCTCTTGCCGCGAATGTCGGCCTCCATATGCGTAGTATCTAATAAAAATCAATAGAATCATATCAAAATAGGCCAATTGGGCATTACCCAACCAAAACAATTCAAAATACACCAAAACCCACAAGTTGCCAATACCCGACTTTCGGTACGCTTCTCGAAAAATTACAAAAGTTATATATTCGGGTTCCTTATCTCAACACGAGTCCGTTCATATAAAATTTATCAAAATCGGACTCCGTTTGCCCATTCAAATCAAAGATTTCCTAAAATTTAGGCATAGGGCTCAAACCCTCCATTAATCCTCCATTAACAGTAAAATAATCATGGAGAAACATCAAAATAAAGTTCTTATATTTACCTCCTTGATGAGACGATAACAACACCGCGAAAATCACCTCAATCGGAGCTCTAGAACTCAAGATAGCCCAAAATACTAAACTTCTCGGTTTTAAACACTGACCAGGCCCATTGTCCGCTTTTGCGGAAACTTTTCGCATAGGCGGGACCGCTTTTGCGGTTCTATTTATGCTTTTGCGGTTCCGCATCCACGGTCAAATTCCGCTTCTGCGGTTCTGACAGATACCAGCATTTTTCTCGGCACGGAAATGAGCATAACTTCCTCATACGATGTCCAAATTCGACGATTCTTTTTGCTATGGCTCTGAAATTACGATACGGATCTAATGGTTCAAACAACACTGAATTTGAAGATCATTTAGCTAATATGGTACCCCTTTATGTTCAAAGAAGCAAAGGTTGAAACATCAAATAAGAGCGTGATCACAACCCGAAACACACCCGAGGCCCCCGGGACCCCAATCAATCATACCAACCAACCCCAAAACACATTACGAACTTGCTCGAGGCCTCAAACCACATCAAACAACTCTAAAACCATGAATTACACCCCGATTCAAACTTTATGAACTTTGAAGTTTCCAACTTCTATTTCCGATGCCGAAACCTATCAAACCGCATCCGATTGACTTCAAATTTTGCACACACGTCCAAAATGATATATCGAAGCTACAGAAACTTTCGGAATTCCATTCCGACCCTCGGATCAAAATCTCACCTATCAACCGAAATTCGCCAAAATACTAATTTGCCAATTCAAGCTTAATTCTACACCGGTCATCCCAAAATATTCCGGACACACTCCTAAGTCCCAAATCACCTAACGAAGCTATCCGAACCATAAGATTTGTATTTTGAGTCCGATATCAAAATTTTCACTTCCGGTCAAATTTTCTCAAAAACCTTCAATTTTCTATCTTTAGCCAAACGACTCCAAAATGACCCACGGACCTCCGAATTCACTTCCGATCGCGCTCCCAAATCTAGAATAACCATACGGAGCTACTCCCAGATTCGGAATCCCAAATGGACATCAATAACACTAAAATGCATTTTAAGCCAAATTGATGCAATTTCTTCTAAAATGCTATCTTCCATAATATGCGCCAAAACGCTCCCGGCTTTATCCAAAACCCGATCCAGGCATACGCCCAAGTCCGAAATTATCATATGAACCTGTTGGAACCTTCAAATCTCAATTCCTAGGTCGTATACTCAAAATTCCAATCCTAGTTCATTTCTTCAATTTTAAGCTTTGGAAATGAGAAATTTTCATTTAAATTTGACTCCAAACTTCTTGAATTTTAATTCTGACCATACACACAAGTCAATATACTTGAGATGAAGTTGCTCATGGCCTCAAACATCTGAATGACGCGCCGTATCTCAAAACGACCGGTTGGGTCGTTACAATCTCCCCCACTTAAACATACGTTTGTCCTCGAACGTGCTGAGAACTACTACACTGAAGTAGTCTGAAATCACTGGTTTAACATCTCATGCAACTTCCCGTGCTTCCACAACTCATTTGAGCACATTAGCTCGATAACTCTATAGATATACTCCTTTATTCGAGTAAATAAGCCATTAGACCCAATTCCAACATCCGGAATTTCCCGCCTAGCATGTTTCCATCATACGACCACAATATCATTCTTCACATGCTGTACCCATACATGACTGCATAACTTTGTTGAATTCACACTTTGCATCACTTTACTCATGGGACCACAATAATATTCTTTAAATATAATAGTCGAAATTCCACAAATCTGATGCTCTCATTGGATCTCATGACCTACATGGGTCTTGCTCTAGCTTTTACAACACCGATACGACGGAAGAGATGTGCAAGAATTCATATTTAGTTGCCAAGTCAACAAATCATTCAGTCTATACTTCTAACAAGATCCATTACCTTGTCCTAAACCAGAGAATGTTATTTTCCTCTATAATATACTTCATATAATCAGTTTGCACCGACCCCAAATCCCATAACCTCATCTCACCAAGTACGAACTGCTCAGGTGATAAGCCACCTCAGACATAATCAAAAGTCCTGCAAGATGACATAATGTGCCAGTAGGCTAATAATTCGTACGTGATACAAAAGGAAGGCGAACACTAGAGAGAACTATTCAACTCTCACATTAACATGCACCTCCTCAGAAAATAGGAAACATAACACATAAAAGCAATTATAGACACTGAAATAAACATCACACTGTTGCGGCGTGCAACCCGATCCCAACAATATAACCATGGCGGCGTGCCACCCGATCCCTGTATAAAATTCACACAAGGAGCCATACGTCGAGCTGAATAGCTCATCACATCAAAATGCTGAATATCGATCATAAGCATACTAAGGTGCATGATATCAGTCACAAGGAAACATATAGCGCCATAGGCTACAAACTCAAGCACAACTGAGGTGCGATATAAGATCTGAGTCTCGAGAGCTATCATGCTCATATAACATCACCGATGAGCGGAACCTCAACACATAAGGAACTTACCAAGCCGTCTCACACTCATAGGCGCAATATATCTTTACATGAATTAACTAACCGCGAAATAAGACCGCGACTATCCCTCCACAAAGGGCGAATTGCTGGAAGAAACACAACCGACCTGATGCAAGGCTCACTTCCACATTTAAATCTATCCACCGACCTTAAGTCTATCCTGGTCGTGCCAAGCTCGGGGACGAGCGTTTGCTTAAGAGGGGGAGAATGTGACGACCCGGCCCGTCGTCACGGGAATTACCACCCCGTTATGTTGTAAATGCATGTTTTATGATTTTATATCGGTGTTAGAGTCTATCGGGTGAGTTAGGAGTGAATTGGATTGAAAATGAGGCATATAGCCTTTGTGAAGGAAACTTGAATAAGGAAAGTCAACCCGGAGTTGACTATTTGGTTAGAGGGCTCGGAATCGGATTCTGATGATTCGGTTAGTTCCGGAAGGTGATTTGTGACTTAGGGGAGCGATCGGAATTGAATTTGGAGGCCCGGTGCAGAAATAGGCTTGAATTGGCTAAGGTTGAATTTTGGCGAAATCCGAACGGTAGGTGAGATTTTGATCCGGGGTTCGGAATGGAATTCCGACAGTTGCAGTAGCTCCGTTAGGTGATTTTGGATGTGCCTGCAAAATTTCAGGTTATTCGGACGTCGTTTGGTCGGGTTTTTGATTGAATGTGTAATTCGGAATGTTTTAAGGAATTTAGGCTTGAATTTGATGTGAATTATGGGTTTTGGTGTTATTAGACGTGTTTTGAGGATTGGAGCAAGTTTGAATAAGGTATTAAGATGTGTTGGTGTGTTTGGATGAGGTCCCGGGGGCCTCGGGGTGTTTTCGGATGGTTAAACGGAAGAAAATCATGGAAATTGCAGGTTGAAGAGTTCTGGTTCTGTCATTTTCGCCCCTGCGGAAAGCTGGGCGCGGAGGCGAGTCCGCAGGAGCGGACTGAGGAGCGCAGGAGCGCTTGGCTCCGCAGAAGCGGACTCCTTTCCGCTGAAGCGGCATCGCTGGTGCGAGCCAGTGATCGCAGAAGCGGACTAGATGGAAAATGGGAAGGTCCGCAGAAGCGGATTATTGACCGCCTGGGCGAGTCCGCAGGAGCGGACTCTGGTAGAAGCGGGAGTTTTCGCAGAAGCGGGGAATAAATCGCGGAAGCGGACGCGCGTAAGCGGTCCTATTCTCGCAGAAGCGGAATTGGCCGGCTAGGCCTGGAATCGCTGAAGCGACCCTTTGGTCGCGGATACGGACTCGTAGGAGCGGAAATTCTTCCGCAGAAGCGAAAATCGCTGTAAGTTAAGTGTATCAGAAGTTTGAAAAATTTCAGAACATTTCACACATTTGGGTCTCGGCTTTAGAGGCGATTTGGGCGATTTTGAAGAAAAATTCAAGGGAAATCATCAGGTAATCAACTATGGACTTAAACTATGATTAGTATTGGTAATATTATGCAATTATATCATGAAAATGGAGGAATTTGGGGTAATTTATGGAGGATTTAGCCCTAGGCTTGAACTTTAGAAAATCAAGGTTTTGAATGGCCAAATGGAGTCCGAATTTGGTAAGATTGATATGCTTAGACTCGTATCGAGATGAGGGTTCCAAATATGTGACTTTTGTAATTTTTCGACAAGCGTACCGAAAGTCGAGTTTTGACAACTTTGGGAATTATGATGTAAATTGAGTTGTTTTGATTGGGTATCGTCCCATTGGCCTAATTTGTTGTATTTCTACTGTATTTGATCAGATTCTACGCGTGCGGAGCTTGATTCTCGTGGCAAGGGCATTGCGGAGTAGTCGTCGCGCCGTATTGAGGTGAGTAATAGATGTGGGTGATCACCAGCGGGTTCGAAACCCCGGTATACCACTTTGTGACGCTGTATAGCGGCGAGACACGCACACTCTCGAGAGTGCGGGGTCGATCATGAACTGGAGACTATATATTAGTCCGACCTGTTGATACTGTATTATTGGCTATTCTCGAGCCGTTGAACCCCTTCTTGGGCGGTTGAGTATACTTGTGGGCCGTGAGCCAGTTATTGGATCCCGCGAGGATCGTTATAATTGTCTTATCATATAGACATGCTAGTTTACTACTAGTCCGCAATTATTTCTGTTATTATGCTAATTCCAATCTCTGGAACTTGATATTACTGTTTTCCAACTAAAAAATGATAAAAAGAGTTTTCAAAAACTACTTTTGAGCCTGCGAGGCTGTATCTGCATATTAGCTGACTAGTAGTGGATCGGGCTGCACGCCGCAGCGAGATATATGTTGGATCGGACTGCACGCCGCAGGAATATCTCTATGAGATGTGCTTGGGCTGTAGGAGCCCCTCCGGAGTCTAAACCCCCACAGTGAGCACAGGTACCCAAAATTGGAGTCGGGCTACGCGCCGTAGCGGTCATATCATGCATTGCATTGCATTTAGCTACATCTCCTAGCTGTTATGCTATTTATTGGTATTTGTTGGTACAGGTACAGTGAATATTGATTCTATGACAGGGTAGCTGATTATAGTTTTACATAGTGCTTTATTGCGGATTTCTTATCTGCGTCTTACCCTTGTTTATTACCACTGAGTCTGGCAGTACTCATTTTACTCCCTGCACCTTGTGTGCAGATCCAGGTACCTCTCAGCAGTGATCCAGTAGCTGTGCGAGGCGACATCTGTGGGATATATGAGGTAGCTGCAGAGTCCGCAGGACCCGATATTCCTTCCTACTATCTTTTAATTTTGTATTGACATTTCCTTCCGCACTTGGTATTTTTGTAAACCTTTATACACTTACATTCAGTAGAGGCTCATGACTCTTGACCCTTCGGTCTATGGGAGTTAGTATATTTTGGGACTTGGTCTCCCCGCCGTTGGTATAAGTATTACTATTGTTTCATATTTTGAAATGCTTAAATGGGTTAAAGAGAGCTTCTAGCTCCGTTGTTGATATTGATTGGTCAGGCTGGCTTAGCAATGTGCTGGGCGCCATCACGACCGGATTTGGGGTCGTGACAAGTTGGTATCAGAGCCTAGGTTTACTAGGCCTCGTGAGTCTTGAGCCGGTTAGTAGAGTCTTGTGGATCGGTACGGGGACGCTTGTACTTATCCTCGGGAGGCTGCGAACCTTTAGGAAAACTTCACTTTTCTTGAACTCTGTCGTGCGATCTTGTTGTTCTGAGAACTGAACTTCTATATTCTATTCTCTCGCAGATGGCGAGAACGCGAGCATCAGGACGAGGTGGACGACCTCCATTGCCACCTGTTAGAGGCCGTGGGCGCGGTCGTGCTAGAGGTAGAGGTAGGGCGGCTGAGGCAGTGCCAGCTGACCCGCCCGTTGTACCAGTTCAAGAGCGGCCCCCGGTGGTTGACGCCCGGCAGCCTCGGTTCGAGGCCGGACTATATCTATTGCTATCCCCGGTCTTCAGGAGACTCTTGCTCGGATATTATCGGTGTGTTCCGGTTTGGCTCGGGTAGTTTCGGCTACCGCTACTGTAGCGACATCTCAGTCGGGGGTGGTCAGCAGACCCCTGCAGCTCGCACACCTGACCCGGTTGTTCAGGGACTTCAGACGCCAGAGGCGGTCCCCGCTCAGGTGGTTGCACCGGTTATTCCTCCAGCTGCACCAGCTCCAGCTCCAGAGCATATGGTTCAGGTTATGCCCGATGACGAGCAACGTCGTCTTGAGAGATTTGGTAGACTTCAGCCACCCCATTTCAGTGGCGCCGAGGGCGAGGATGCCCAGGGTTTCTTGGATAAGTGTCAGAAGATGCTGCGTACGACTGGTATTCTTGAGTCCGGCGGAGTTTCATTTACTACATTTCAGTTCACTGGTCCCGCATTTGACTGGTGGGAGGAGTTTGAGAGGCGTAGGCCTGCAAGAGCAGCACCTCTCACATGGCAGCAGTTCTCTACTCTCTTTCTAGAGAAATATGTACCTCAGTCTCGTCGCGAGGAGCTACGTCGCCAGTTCGAGTGGTTGATTCAGGGCGACATGTCTGTGACCCAGTATGAGCTTAGATTCACTCGGTTGGCTAGGCATGCCACATGGATGATCCCCACTGATAGGGAGAGGATCAGGAGGTTCATTGATGGCCTCAACTACTCTATCCGTATTCTTATGACCAGCGAGCGAGTTCTGTCATCATCATTTGAGCATGTTGTGGACATGGCACGCTCTATTGAGGCGGATCGTCGCCGAGAGAGAGAGAGGAGCGGGAGGCCAAGAGGCCTCGTGGTTCCGGTAGTTTTAGTGGTGCTCCATCTAGAGGGCATTTTCAGCAGGGCAGAGGTCGCTAATCTAGACCTTCTCATTCAGGCCGTCCTGAGCAGAGCAAGACCAGCACATACTTCTTCACAGGGGTTTCACCAGGGTCAGTCATCGCTTAATGCCCTCCCAGCCCAGAGTGCAACACCTACTTCTCCAGCGGTGCATGTTATGAGTGTGGTGAGTTTGGCCACATGAGGAGACAGTGCCCTCGACTACGTAGGGCAGGACTCAGCAGAGGGATCAGCCCTCCTCTTCAGCACCATCTCAGTCTAGTAGAGGTGGAGGTCGGTCTTCTCGTGGACGCCCCAGGGGCGAGGAGAGATCTGGTGGAGGCCAGGCACGGTTCTATGCACTTCCTGACAGGCGTGATGCAGTTGCCTCTGATGCAGTGATTACAGGTATCATTTTTGTCTGTCACGGAGATGCCTCTGTTCTATTTGATCCAGGGTCCACATATTCTTACGTGTCCTCTTATTTTGCACATCACTTGGGTGCGACTCGTGGTAGTCTTGATTTACCTGTTCATGTATCCACCCCCGTGGGTGATACGATTGTTGTGGATCATGTCTATAGATCCCGTGTTATATCTATTGGGGGTCTGGAGACCCAGGCAGATTTGTTATTGTTGGGGATGGTGGACTTTGATGTTATATTGGGTATGGACTGGTTGTCTCTGTACCATGCTATATTGGATTGTCATGCTAAGACAGTTACGTTGGCCATTCCCGGTATTTCTCAGATTGAGTGGCGGGGTTCGACCGATTTTGTCCCTAGCCGTGTTATTTCGTTCCTAAAAGCTCAGAAGATGGTTGAAAAAGGGTGTTTATCGTACTTAGCTTTTGTGAGAGATGTGGGAGCTGAGTCTCCTAGCATTGATTCTGTACCTGTTGTGAGGGACTTCCCAGATGTATTCCCCTCAGACCTACCGGGCATGCCGCCGGACAGGGATATTGATTTTGGCATTGACTTGGTGCCGGGCACTCAGCCCATATCCATTCCTCCTTATCGAATGGCACCCGCCGAGTTGAAAGAACTAAAAGAGCAACTTCAAGAACTTCTGGATAAGGGTTTCATCCGTCCTAGTGTCTCCGTGGGGTGCGCCGGTATTATTTGTTAAAAAGAAAGATAGTTCCATGCGAATGTGTATTGATTATAGGCAATTGAACAAAGTGACAGTGAAGAACAAGTACCCTCTACCGCGCATAGATGATTTGTTTGATCAGTTACAGGGTGCGAGGGTGTTTTCTAAGATCGATCTTCGTTCAGGCTATCACCAGCTGAAGATCGGGGACTCGGATATTATGAAGACTGCATTCAGGACCCGATATGGTCATTATGAGTTTCTTGTGATGTCTTTTGGGTTGACCAACGCCCCAGCAGCATTTATGCATCTGATGAACAGTGTGTTCAGGCCTTATTTAGACTCATTTGTGATTGTGTTCATTGATGACATTCTAGTCTACTCCCGTAGTCAGGAGGAGCATGCTCAACATTTGAGTATTGTGTTGCAGAGATTGAGGGAGGAGAAGCTATATGCTAAATTCTCCAAGTGCGAGTTTTGGCTCGATTCAGTAGCATTTCTGGGTCATGTGGTGTGTCGTGAGGGTAGTCAGGTTGATCCGAGGAAGATAGAGGCGGTGCGAGTTGGCCTAGACCGTCCTTAGCTACAGAGATCTGGAGTTTTCTTTGCTTGGCGGGATATTATCGCTGATTTGTTCAGGGATTTTCATCCATTGCTTCTTCATTGACTAAATTGACCCGGAAGGGTGCACCATTCGTGTGGTCGGATGAGTGCGAGGAGAGCTTTCAGAAGCTCAAGACAGCTTTGACCACAGCTCCAGTGTTAGTATTGCCATCAGCTTCAGCTTCATATACCGTTTATTGTGATGCCTCGAGAGTGGGGATAGGCTGTGTGTTAATGCAGGAAGGTAAGGTAATTGCTTATGCTTCTCGGCAGTTGAAGCCACATGAGAAGAACTATCCTGTTCATGATTTGGAGCTAGCCGCCATTGTTCATGCATTGAAGATTTGGAGACACTATTTGTACGGTGTGTCTTGTGAGGTGTATACCGACCATCGTAGTCTCCAACACTTGTTCAAACAGAAAGACCTTAATTTGAGACAGCGGAGATGGCTTGAGTTGCTGAAGGATTATGACATTACTATATTATATCATCCGGGAAGGCCAATGTGGTGGCCGATGCTTTGAGCCGGAAGGCGGTCAGTATGGGGAGCTTGGCATATATTCCAGCTGAGGAGAGGCCATTTGCTTATGATGTTCAGGTGCTAGCCAATCGTCTAGTGAGGTTAGATATTTCGGAGCCCAGCAGGGTATTGGCTTGTGTTGTATCTCGGTCATCTCTATATGATCGTATTCGTGAGCGCCAATATGATGATCCACATTTGGCTGTCCTTAGGGACAGAGTTCAGCATGATGATGCTAGAGATGTCACCATTGATAGTGACGGCGTATTGAGGATGCAGGGCCGGATATGTGTGCCCAATGTCGATGGCCTTCGTGAGTTGATTCTGGAGGAGGCCCATAGCTCGCGGTATTCAATCCATCCAGGAGCCGCTAAGATGTATCGAGATTTGAAACAGCACTATTGGTGGAGAAAGATGAAAATGGACATTGTCAGACATGTAGCACGGTGCCTCAACCGTCAGCAGGTTAAGTACGAGCATCAGAGGCCCGGTGGTGTATTTCAGCGCATTGTTATTCCTGAGTGGAAATGGGAGAGGATCACTATGGACTTTGTTACTGGACTCCCTCGGATGGCGAGGAAGTTTGATTCTGTTTGGGTGATTGTGGATAGACTGACTAAGTCAGCTCACTTCATTCCAGTTAGTACTACCTACTCATCGGAGCGGTTGGCAGCGATCTTTATTCGAGAGATTGTTCGGTTGCATGGAGTCCCAGTGTCTATCATATCCGACAGGGGTACTCAGTTCACTTCTCAGTTTTGGAGAGCATTTCAGCGAGAGATGGGTACACGGGTTGAGTTGAGTACAGCATTTCACCCCCAGACAGACGGACAGTCTGAGCGCACTATTCGGATCTTGGAGGATATGTTGCGAGCTTGTGTGATTGATTTTGGTGGTTCGTGGGATGAGTTCCTACCACTTGCCGAGTTTGCCTACAACAACAGTTATCAGTCGAGTATTCAGATGGCCCCGTATGAGGCATTGTATGGCGAGCGGTGTAGATCCCCCGTGGGATGGTTTGAGCCTGGTGAGGTTAGATTGATAGGGACTGAGTTAGTCCAGGATGCTCTTGATAGAGCAAAGTTGATCCAGGAGAGGCTTCGTACAGCATAGTCTCGTCGGAAGAGTTATGCGGACCGTAGAGTTCGAGAGTTGTCTTTCATGGTTGGTGACAGAGTATTGTTGAAGGTTTCACCTATGAAGGGTGTCATGAGGTTTGGGAAGAAAGGAAAGTTGAGTCCCAGGTACATTGGTCCTTTTGAGATACTTAGGAAAGTTGGAGAGGTGGCATATGAGTTGGCCTTGCCGCCCAACTTATCCAGCGTTCATCCAGTATTCCATGTGTCTATGCTCCGGAAGTACATTGGAGATCCGTCTCATGTATTAGATTTCAGCACCATTCAGCTTGATGGTGATCTATCCTATGATGTGGAGCCTATTGCCATTTTGGGATGGCAGGTGAGAAAATTGAGGTCTAATGAGATTGCATCAGTTAAGGTTCAGTGGAGAGGTCGACCCGTGGAGGAGGCCACTTGGGAGGTCGAGCGGGAGATGCGGAGCAGAGATATCCTCACTTGTTTGAGACTTCAGGTATGTTTCTTGACCCGCTCGAGGACGAGCGTTTGCTTAAGAGGGGGAGAATGTGACGACCCGGCCCGTTGTCATGGGAATTACCACCCCGTTATGTTGTAAATGCATGTTTTATGATTTTATATCAGTGTTAAAGTCTATCGGGTGAGTTAGGAGTGAATTGGATTAAAAATGAGGCATATAGCCTTTGTGAAGGAAACTTGAATAAGGAAAGTCAACCCGGAGTTGACTATTTGGTTGGAGGGCTCGGAATCGGATTCTGATGATTCGGTTAGTTTCGGAAGGTGATTTGTGACTTAGGGGAGCGATCGGAATTGAATTTGGAGGCCCGGTGTAGAAATAGGCTTGAATTGGCTAAGGTTGAATTTTGGCGAAATCCGAACGGTAGGTGAGATTTTGATCCGGGGTCGGAATGGAATTCCGACAGTTGCAGTAGCTTCGTTAGGTGATTTTGGATGTGCCTGCAAAATTTGAGGTCATTCGGACGTCGTTTGGTCGGGTTTTTGATTGAATGTGTAATTCGGAATGTTTTAAGGAATTTAGGCTTGAATTTGATGTGAATTATGGGTTTTGGTGTTATTAGACGTGTTTTGAGGATTGGAGCAAGTTTGAATAAGGTATTAAGATGTGTTGGTGTGTTTGGATGAGGTCCCGGGGGCCTCGGGGTGTTTTCGGATGGTTAAACGGAAGAAAATCATGCAAATTGCAGGTTGAAGAGTTCTGGTTCTGTCATTTTCGCCCCTGCGGAAAGTTGGGCGCGGAGGCGAGTCCGCAGGAGCGGACTGAGGAGCGCAGGAGCGCTTGGCACCGCAGAAGCGGACTCCTTTCCGCTGAAGCGGCATCGCTGGTGCGAGCCAGTGATCGCAGAAGCGGACTAGATGGAAAATGGGAAGGTCCGCAGAAGCGGATTATTGACCGCCTGGGCGAGTCCGCAGGAGCGGACTCTGGTGCGCAGAAGCGGGGAATAAATCGCGGAAGCGGACGCGCGTAAGCGGTCCTATTCTCGCAGAAGCGGAATTGGCCGGCTAGACCTGGAATCGCTAAAGCGACCCTTTGGTCGCGGATACGGACTCGTAGGAGCGGAAATTTTTCCGCAGAAGCGAAAATCGCTGTAAGTTAAGTGTATCAGAAGTTAGAAAAATTTCAGAACATTTCACACATTTGGGTCTCGGCTTTAGAGGCGATTTGGGCGATTTTGAAGAGAATTTCAAGGGAAATCATCAGGTAATCAACTATGGACTTAAACTATGATTAGTATTGGTAATATTATGCAATTATATCATGAAAATGGAGGAATTTGGGGTAATTTATGGAGGATTTAGCCCTAGGCTTGAACTTTAGAAAATCAAGGTTTTGAATGGCCAAATGGAGTCCGAATTTGGTAAGATTGATATGCTTAGACTCGTATCGAGATGAGGGTTCCGAATATGTGACTTTTGTAATTTTTCGACAAGCGTACCGAAAGTTGGGTTTTGACAACTTTGGGAATTATGATGTAAATTGAGTTGTTTTGATTGGGTATCGTCCCATTGGCCTAATTTGTTGTATTTCTACTGTATTTGATCAGATTCTACGCGTGCGGAGCATGATTATCGTGGCAAGGGCATTGCGGAGTAGTCGTCGCGCCGTATTGAGGTGAGTAATAGATGTCGGTGATGACCAGCGGGTTCGAAACCCCGGTATACCACTTTGTGACGCTGTATAGCGGCGAGACACGCACACCTTTGAGAGTGCGGGGTCGATCATGAACTGGAGACTATATATTAGTCCGACCTGTTGATACTGTATTATTGGCTATTCTCGAGCCGTTGAACCCCTTCTTGGGCGGTTGAGTATACTTGTGGGCCGTGAGCCAGTTATTGGATCCCGCGAGGATCGTTATCATTGTCTTATCATATAGACATGCTAGTTTACTACTAGTCCGCAGTTATTTCTGTTATTATGCTAATTCCAATCTCTGGAACTTGATATTACTGTTTTCCAACGGAAAAATGATAAAAAGAGTTTTCAAAAACTACTTTTGAGCCTGCGAGGCTGTATCTGCATATTAGCTGACTAGTAGTGGATCGGGCTGCACGCCGCAGCGAGATATATGTTGGATCGGACTGCACGCCGCATGAAATCTCTATGAGATGTGCTTGGGCTGTAGGAGCCCCTCCGGAGTCTGAACCCCCACAGTGAGCACGGGTACCCAAAATTGGAGTCGAGCTACGCGCCGTAGCGGTCATATCATGCATTGCATTGCATTTAGCTACATCTGCTAGTTGTTACGCTATTTATTGGTATTTGTCGGTACAGGTACAGTGAATATTGATTCTATGATAGGGTAGCTGATTATAGTTTTACATAGTGCTTTATTGCGGATTTCTTATCAGCGCTGTCTTACCCTTGTTTATTACCACTGAGTCTGGCAGTACTCATTTTACTCCCTGCACCTTGTATGCAGATCCAGGTACCTCTCAGCAGTGATCCAGTAGCTGTGCGAGGCGACATCTGTGGGATATACGAGGTAGCTGCAGAGTCCGCATGACCCGATATTCCTTCCTACTGTCTTTTGATTTTGTATTGACATTTCCTTCCGCACTTGGTATTTTTGGAAACCTTTATACACTTACATTCAGTAGAGGCTCATGACTCTTGACCCTTCGGTCTATGGGAGTTAGTATATTTTGGGACTTGGTCTCCCCGTTGTTGGTATAAGTATTACTATTGTTTCATATTTTGAAATGCTTAAATGGGTTAAAGAGAGCTTCTAGCTCCGTTGTTGATATTGATTGGTCAGGCTGGCTTAGCAATGTGATATTTCACAGATCTATAACCCAATAAGCAGAGTGCCCTCCAACATAAATTCTCAATTGAATGATATCACCAAAATCCTCATACTTGGTTTAAATTTCTAACCAATCAAGTGACTACAAGTCACACCTATACAATCTTCTTGTGGGTCAAGCTCCTACTATCTTCCGAATAATTAAACGGGTCTGCACAGTCAACCCACCGGCTGCACTAACACTGAAAAGCGATCAGGAGTCCCTAGCCGGGATGCAAAGCCTTTCTCACAGAATACCGATCTCAAGTGATACTGACGTTAATACGCATCTTACTCAAAATACTGAAACTCCCTTCCTGCTCATCCGAGCTCTTTATATTACATTTATTGACCAAACTGCGACCTTGGTCCTTACTTTAAATTTCATACCACTCACTGCACCTCACGTGCTGATATACAATATATACAATTCCCATCACAACTCTAGAAATGACAATAGGCTAATACTTCATCACATAAGACCTTCCATTTAACTCACTTCAGGAGAACTATAGCAACAAGCGAATTCTCATAACCGTTGAATATGCCAATCTCTAAGTAGTGGTCCAAGCCACCATAACTCCTTTCCGAGGTCTGCCTACTCATAACAGGCCCCTAACAGAAGAATACTTCAGAATATCATTAATCATTGTGGCCGACAAATCTCAAATGCACCGCCACAAATCGCATGCATAACTCGATCACGTTACATGAACCGATCATTGACACCAATATGCCAACTCAACTATGGCTAATCAATCTACTTCCTTCTAGTTAATACTGGATTGCCTTAGAAATGTTAATATCTCCCTTCAATACCTAACTTATTCCAGCCGCACTCACCCAGAGTGACCTTAAATCATGAGGCCATGCTATCTCAAGAACGATGTCCATTTCATGTCTCTCAAATACTATACCACAAGTCAAGACATCATAGAACGTTTTGTGCCCTTCTTCATAAGTAGCTTAAAAAATTTGACTCCCAACTGTACTTATAGTCTCAGAATTATCAAACGCCACACTTTACCTCTTGAATTCACTAGGACCGCTATTGAGAGCCATCCGGTCCTGACTTGCCCTGACTTGCCCCAGTACGCAACCAACTCTACTGAATTATATAACATATGAATACCCTCTCGATAAAGCCCCCAGTGGAACCACTTCCTTCGCAACCTACACCTATACGAGGCGTAAATCATGAATCTTCCCTCAAGTTTTAACATGAGCCAGTAAGGCTAACCATAACATGAATTTAACAATACATATACTCAAATTACACACATGGTCCTTTCCCGTGGCTGCAATAACCCATTAATACGCTAGTATCCAGAATTCACGCAGGTAATTAACTATGCGGCCTAAATTATAAACGGTGAGACTCTCCCACTAGCTCAAAGCCACTATTACACAACTCTCAAACACATTAGAAACATTCGCTCAAGTCATCTACTCTTATTCAACTGCAATTCACTTGATCCTATGAACATAATCACCTGTGCCTTATTAGCACTGTGACCCCATAGGGTATGACCTCATTCCCATAAAACCAACATCATCCCGCTCCATGCAGCGAGCATTCTCTACCAACGACATCTTAAAACATACTATGATTCTCACACGCCTACGAAGCACCATGTAGCTTTTGTTGAATATTTCCCTGCTGATAATAAAATGTAGAGTTTATTAGGGACACAGGAACATCAAAAGTACCAACATCATACCATACGAGCCCCAACTCTTGCCCATCCGCAAGTTTTCAAGAACTTTTTGAATAGCACATAAATACATCGCATGCCAAATCTGATATGACACATGACCCATCATTTGATCGTTGATAGTGAAATCCTTTCACTTGGCACTAAGCCTTACGATGCATCTTGCTAATCCATGACAATAGCCTTTATCATTTGTACATCTTCATCATAAGACAGCCCAAGACATTCGTTTGGTACATGTCCTTCTTAAGATAGTTAAACTCATTTCCCCCAGTATCTCTGCTGGCTGAATCCTTCGCTAAATAGATATCTCATGTGAACCATATAGTCTTTATTACCATCAACTATCTTTAGATCTATATCCACCTTATGATTCTATCATTACAGTGACGATTAGGCAGTTAAGTAAACCTTCTCAAGACCCTACTTATGAACCGAATGTCAGCACAATTGAAGATCTCTCAATTCTCTTGCATTATCGATATGGATGACACGCGGTAATAATGGTTGAGCAAATTCTTGACTCCCTTGAAATCCTTCTGCAGCGTCACGAACCGTCGGCGCATACTTAATACCGAGCGCAAAATTTCAATACACGAGTGGATGCAAAAGAACATATGACATAGGCTCCAACTGAATAATGGCGCACGATAAGAAATTCAAAGAATTGAAGAGTTTCCTAAACAGTTACATAGCCTCTCGTAGATAAATACGGACGTCTCCGTATCGATCAGCGAGACTCTAAGTAACCGGTCTGTGTCCCGTGACTCCTATGAACCTAGAGCTCTGATACCAACTTGTCACGACCCTAGTTCACCAATCGTGAACATGTCATGACGGCACCCAGTCCCCACGACTAGATAAGCCTAACACGTTGCGAATTTTACAAGTTTATGAACATTTAATAAGAATTAGTAGAAAATAATAACAAAGGAATGTAATCTGTGCCGCTTGACACATACATCCATCAAATACATTGTATAACACACCACCAAGACCCGGAATCCCACGGGTAACACTGACTAAAAGAGAGTATACAACTGTAGCTCTATGTATAAGGAGTATCTAACAACGAAGTGAAGGAAATATATCTACTAGTACTATTAGAATAGAAAGAAGGCCTCCGGATCCGCGGACGTAGCGGATCATACCTCGAGGTCTCCCAAAAAGCTGCGGAATCACCTAGTATGAGCCTGTCCTGATGTACCTGGATCTGCACAACAAAAGTATGCAGAAGAGTAGCGTGAGTAAACCACGACGGTACTCAGTAAGTGCCAAGCCTAACCTCGATGGAGTAGTGACGAGGAAGGTCGGGGCCCTACCGAGAAAAAACAATAACATAATGATCAAAATAGTAATGAGCAGGAATAAGTAAGAATGAATCTGAAATAACAACAATGAAGTAATTACTGCAACCGTCTACAATTTAAGCTAACAACAAATAACCAACTCAATAAAACAAGTCCAGGACCTGTGGGAATTGAACCCACGGTCCCATTGACAGTACCCATGGGTCTCCGGGAATCGAACCCGCAGCCCATGTCTCAATAGCTCTCAGGATCTTCGGGAATCGAACACACAGTCCACATCTCAATAATATATCAATAGCTCAGGTAGTCCCTACAAATAACTCAGGATCTCGGGAATCGAACCCGTAGTCCCTACAAATAACTCAGGATCTCGGGAATCGAACCCGTAGTCCCTACAAATAACTCGGGATCTCGGGAATCGAACCCGTAGTCCCTACAAATAACTCAGGATCTCGGGAATCGAACCCGTAGTCCCTACAAATAACTCAGGATCTCGAGAATCAAACCCGTAGTCCCTACAAATTAAATCTCAGGATCTCCGGGAGTCGAACCCGCAGTCCACATCTCAATAAATCTCAGGATCTCCGGAATCGAACCCGCAGTCCACATCTCAATAAATCTCAGGATCTCCGGGAATCGAACCCGCAGTCCACATCTCAATAAATCTCAGGATCTCCGGGAATCGAACCCGTAGTCCATATTTCAATAATCTCAGGATCTCGGGAATCGAACCCGTAGTCCCTACCAATAAATCTCAAGATCTCCGGGAATCGAACCCGCAGTCCACATCATTATCACTCCGGGTCTCTGGGAATCGAACCCACAGCCCTGGGATCTCCGGGAATTGAACCCGCAGTCCACAAACACAGCAAGTAAAGGAATACACAGAGAGAAATATAATATGCTTAACTATAACTTCACCGATAAACAGCGCCAGCGATTACCAAGAAAATTCAAGTAAGACAATTAGGCAACTAGACAGTTAAATACTACCTAATCATGCCTTTCTAACTGCTACCGGGTTGGAATATCGAATTTAACAGCTAAAAACAGGAATATCACTCATCGAGCATTTTAAGAAAAGTATGTGTTCAACAACCAGCGCATGTACACGCCCGTCACCTCGCGTACAAGGCATTTAAAGTATCACATAATATCCTAGGGGTGAAAGTCCCCCACACGAGGTTAGACAAGCCACTTACCTCGACTCCGATACAAAACCGCTAAAAGACAACTCTCTTGCCGCGAATGTCGGCCTCCATATGCGTAGTATCTAATAAAAATCAATAGAATCATATCAAAATAGGCCTATTGGGCATTACCCAACCAAAACAATTCAAAATACACCAAAACCCACAAGTTGCCAAAACCCGACTTTCAGCACGCTTCTCGAAAAATTACAAAAGTTATATATTCGGGTTCCTTATCTCAACACGAGTCCGTTCATATAAAATTTATCAAAATCGGACTCCGTTTGCCCATTCAAATCAAAGATTTCCTAAAATTTAGGCATAGGGCTCAAACCCTCCATTAATCCTCCATTAACAGTGAAATAATCATGGAGAAACATCAAAATAAAGTTCTTATATTTACCTCCTTGATGAGACGAGAACAACACCGCGAAAATCACCTCAATCGGAGCTCTAGAACTCAAGATATGCCCAAAATACTAAACTTCTCGGTTTTAAACACTGACCAGGCCCATTGTCCGCTTTTGCGGAAATTTTTCGCATAGGCGGGACCGCTTTTGCGGTTCTATTTACGCTTTTGCGGTTCTGCATCCACGGTCAAATTCCGCTTCTGCGGTTCTGACAGATACCAGCATTTTTCTCGGCACGGAAATGAGCATAACTTCCTCATACGATGTCCAAATTCGACGATTCTTTTTGCTATGGCTCCGAAATTACGATACGGATCTAATGGTTCAAACAACACTGAATTTGAAGATAAATTACCTAATATGGTACCCCTTTATGTTCAAAGAAGCAAAGGTTGAAACATCAAATAAGAGCGTGATCACAACCCGAAACACACCCGAGGCCCCGGGACCCCAATCAATCATACCAACCAACCCCAAAACACATTACGGACTTGCTCGAGGCCTCAAACCACATCAAACAACTCTAAAACCATGAATTACACCCCGATTCAAACTTTATGAACTTTGAAGTTTCCAACTTCTATTTCCGATGCCGAAACCTATCAAACCGCATCCGATTGACTTCAAATTTTGCACACACGTCCAAAATGATATATCGAAGCTACAGAAACTTTCGGAATTCCATTCCGACCCTCGGATCAAAATCTCACCTATCAACCGAAATTCGCCAAAATACTAATTTGCCAATTCAAGCTTAATTCTACACCGGTCATCCCAAAAATATTCCGGACACACTCCTAAGTCCCAAATCACCTAACGAAGCTATCCGAACCATAAGATTTGTATTTTGAGTCCGATATCAAAATTTTCACTTCCGGTCAAATTTTCTCAAAAACCTTCAATTTTCTATCTTTAGCCAAACGACTCCAAAATGACCCACGGACCTCCGAATTCACTTCCGATCGCGCTCCCAAATCTAGAATAACCATACGGAGCTACTCCCAGATTCGGAATCCCAAATGGACATCAATAACACTAAAATGCATTTTAAGCCAAATTGATGCAATTTTTTCTAAAATGCTATCTTCCAAAATATGCGCCAAAACGCTCCCGGGTTATCCAAAACCCGATCCAGGCATACGCCCAAGTCCGAAATTATCATATGAACTTGTTGGAACCTTCAAATCTCAATTCGTAGGTCGTATACTCAAAATTCGAATCCTAGTTCATTTCTTCAATTTTAAGCTTTGGAAATGAGAAATTTTCATTTAAATTTGACTCCAAACTTCTTGAATTTTAATTCTGACCATACACAGAAGTCAATATACTTGAGATGAAGTTGCTCATGGCCTCAAACTGCTGAATGACGCGCCGTATCTCAAAACGACCGGTTGGGTCGTTACAGCTAATGGTTTGAATCGCATCGCAAGAACTTGATGGGAGGGCACTAAGGGTGAATTCTGGACTACCACAAGAGAAGAGGGAGAATTCTTCTTTCAGGGAGAATTCTTCTTTCCGTGGAGGGAACAGGGGTAGGGTGTTAGGACCCGGTGGCACTAAACACTTCTGCACAGCGGAAAAAATAAATGATCAACGAAAAATAAATGTCACGACCCAAACCCTGGTCGTGATGGCGCCCAACACAATGCCAGGCAAGCCCGACCATATTATCCCTTAAACCAGCCAGTTATTAATCAAATTAAACTTAAACAGTAAATGATCATATCAGGTGATAACCGAAACGTAAAACATACAAAATACGGTCCCAAACATATCGTGGTGTCACGAGACTGAGCCTCTACAGGATAGCATCCTAATACAATCAAGTCTAGGCAAGTAGGAAATCAACAAGATGACAAAGAAGGAGAAAACAAGCTCTGCGGACGCTGGCAGCTACCTCGTAATCTCCGCAATAGTAGACAAGGATCAGCAGCTACAATGTCTCAACTACTCTCGGGCACCTGTGGATCTGCACAGAAAGTGCAGGGGAGTGGGGTGAGTATATTTCAACTCAGTGAGTAACAATAATAAATAATAACCGAAGGTAAGAAATCCTGTGCTATCACTTAGCAGTTCTAAGGCAACCCTCACAGGTATGTCATCACTATAGTAGTACTCTAACCTCCAATCTACGTTTATCTCTACAAGATTCCACATTGAACCAACCCTCACTCGTACCCCTACGGTGTACGGCCATCTCAACATATAAAGACACATACTTATGTCTATAATGTATAAGTATTTAAGTAGATAGTAGGGTATGATTAAGTATAATGTCGCGGCGTGTAGCCCGCTCCAATACATATTCCGCTGTGGCATGCAGCCCGCTCCATTTAACATCAACGGCGCTCACTGGGGGTGTATACAGACTTCGGAGGGGCTCTCTAGGCCCAAGCACTATAATACTGCGGCGTGCAGCACGATCCACACAAATATTACTGCGGCGTGCAGTCCGATCCAATATATATATGTATATATCTCTATACTGCTGCGGCGTGCAGCCCGATCCCATCATATACACCAGTGCTCACTGAGAATGTGTGCAGACTCAGACTCCGAAGGGGCTCCTACAGCCCAAGCGCAATAATACTGCGGCGTGCAGTCCGTCCCACATGTATGTTACATGTATATTACTGCGGCGTGCAGTCCGATCCAATATATATACTGCTGCGGCGTGCAGCCCGATCCAATATAGGTATATGTATATAATACCTCATAATGGGTCCTCGATCCTATCCCAGTCAATATGTGCTTGGCCTCTCAGGCCCAATATAATATATCACAGTGGGTCCTAGACCCTGTCTCAGTCAATATGTGCTTGGCCTCTCAGGCCCAATATAATATATCACAGTGGGTCCTAGACCCTGTCTCAGTCAATATAGACTTGGCCTTTCAGGCCCAATATAATATATCACAGTATTCTACTAGCCGGGAAGGACTAAGTCCGAACCCCCAATCACAATGTCACCACGCCTGTCATAGAACGCGTGTCTCATCTCAATATAGCACTGTGAAGTGCTAGTACGGGGTTTCAAACCCTCAGTGCATTGTTTACTACTACCACTCACCTCGAACCGGTAGAAGCTTCAATCCGCCTTGCGCTTGCCTCGCAAATCAATCTCCTCGGGTGCTAAATCTGCTCAAAATCATAGAGAATGCATCAATATATGCTAATTTCACGAAATTCATTCGAAATAACCCAAATCATATCAAAACCCACAAGTTGTCAAAACCCGACTTTTGGTACACTTGTCGAAAAATTATAAAAGTTACATATTCGGAATCCACATCTCGATACGAGTCTAGGCATATAAAATTTACCAAAATCGGACTCCATTTGCCCACTCAAATCGGTGTTTTTCTTCAATTTAGGCCTAGGGCTCAAACCCACCTTTAATCTTCCATTTACAAGGATTTAACCAAGGATTTCATGTTAAAATGATGTAATTAAGCCACAAAACTTACCTCCGACGAATCCCCGATGAATTACCAGCAATTCCCGTGAGTTTCTCTCTCTAGAACTCAAAAATGGCGTTTTGGGTTAATGAACCCGTAGCCCCTCTGTTTCTGTGATTAAATTCTCTGCCAGACCCATTTGCTCTACGCGATCACGACTCCACTCACGCGATCGCGATGCTCAAACATTTTGCCCTCACGCGATCGTGATGTACAACCATCCGGCCTCACGCGATCGCGTCCCTATTCCTGCGATCGCGTAGCACATTTTTCCCTGGACCCCATTTCTCTTCTACGCGATCGCGTAGATGCTCATGCGGTCGCGATGACCACCCGGATAACACTACGCTATCGCGTCCGTGCTCCTGCGATCGCGTTGCTTCTATTCTTGACCTTACGCGATCGCGTCCCTATCTCTGCGATCGCGAAGGGTAAAATTCTGCTGCACTTATGACAGCAAACCAGCTCTCTTCTTTGGCCAAGAATGGTCCGTTTGGACCCCCGGATTCATCCCGAGACCCCCGGGACCCCAACAAAAACCACCAACATACTCCAAAACATGATACAAACTTGTTCCAATCATAAAAACACCACACTAAACATCAAAATCACCATTTCTACACGAATTCAAGCCTAAGTTTCTTCAAAACTTTCAAAACTAACATTCAATCCAAAACCCGAACAAACGATGTCCGAATGACCTAAAAATTTGCAGACACATCCAAAATCACATAACGAAGCTACAGAAATGATCGGAATTCCATTCCGACCCCTGGATCAAAATATCACCTACCATCCGGATTTCGCTAAAATTCAACCTTCGCCAATTCAAGCATAAAACTACACCGGACCTCCGAATTCAATTCCGATTGTTCTCCTAAGTCATAAATGCTCCCCCGGAACTAGTCGAATCATCAGAATCCGGTTCCGAGCATTCTAACTCAATAGTCAACTCTTGGTTGACTTTCCATATTCAAGTTTTCTTCAAACATGCTATTTGTTTCATTTTCAATCCAAATCACTCCTAACTCACCCGATATACTCTAATACAGTTATAAAAGCATAAGATATGTAATTGCAAGGTAACGGGGTGGAAATTCCCGTAACGACAGGCCGGGTCGTTACATTCTCCCCAACTTAAACAAACGCTCGTCCTCGAGCGGGTCAAGAAACATACCTGAAGTCTCGAATAGCTGAGGGTATCTGCTCCGCATCTCCTGCTCAACCTCCCAAGTAGCCTCCTCTACGGGTCGACCTCTCCACTGAACCTTAACTGATGCAATCTCCTTCGACCTCAACTTTCTTACTTGGCGACCCAAGATAGCAATAGGCTCCACGTCATAGGATAGATCACCATCAAGCTGAATGGTACTGAAGTCTAATACATGGGATGGGTCTCCGATGTACTTCCGGAGCATAGACACATGGAATACTGGATGAACGCTGGATAAGCTGGGTGGCAAGGCTAACTCATATGCCACCTCTCCAACTCTCCTGAGTATCTCAAAAGGACCAATGTACCTGGGGACTCAACTTCCCTTTCCTCCCGAACCTCATGACACCCTTCATGGGTGAAACCTTCAGCAATACTCTATCACCAACCATGAAAGACAACTCTCGAACCCTACGGTCCGCATAACTCTTCTGGCGAGACTGTGCTGTGCGAAGCCTCTCCTGGATCAACTTTGCTCTATCCAGAGCATCCTGAACTAACTCGGTCCCTATCAATCTATCCTCACCAGGCTCAAACCATCCGACGGGAGATCTACACCGTCTGCCATACAATGCCTCGTACGGGGCCATCTGAATACTCGACTGGTAGCTGTTGTTGTAGGCAAACTCGGCAAGTGGTAAGAATTCATCCCACGAACCACCAAAGTCAATCACACATGCTCGCAACATATCCTCTAGGATCTGAATAGTACGCTCAGACTGCCCGTCTGTCTGGGGGTGAAATGCGGTGCTCAACTCAACCCGCGTACCCATCTCTCGCTGAAATGCTCTCCAAAACTGAGAAGTGAACTGAGTGCCTCTGTCAGATATAATAGACACCGGGACCCCATGCAACCTAACAATCTCCCGAATAAAGATCGATGCCAACCGCTCCGATGAGTAAGTAGTACTAACTGGGATGAAATGTGCGGACTTAGTCAGCCGATCAACAATCACCCATACAGAATCAAACTTCCTCGCTGTCCGAGGGAGCCCAGTAACAAAATCCACGGTGATCCTCTCCCATTTCCACTCGGGAATAACCATACGCTGAAGAACACCGCCCGGTCTTTGATGCTCATATTTGACCTGCTGGCAATTGAGGCACTTAGCTACATGCCTAACAATATCCATCTTCATTCTCCTCCACCGGTAGTGCTGTCTCAAGTCTTGGTACATCTTTGCGGCACCTGGGTGAATAGAGTACCGCGAACTGTGTGCCTCCTCAAGTATCAACTCCCACAAACCATCAACATTGGGCACGCATATACGGCCCTGCATCCTCAGAACACCATCACTGTCGATAGTCACATCTCTAACATCATTATGCTGCACTTTGTCCTTAAGGACAAGCAAATGTGGGTCATCATACTGTCGCTCCCTGATGCGATCATATAAGGAAGATCGAGAAACAATACAAGCCAACACCCGACTCGGCTCCGAAATATCTAATCTCACTAGCCGATTAGCTAGATCCTGAACATCATAAGCAAATGGCCTCTCCCCAACTGGGATGAAAGCTAAGCTGCCCATGCTAACCTCCTTCCGACTCAAGGCATCGGCCACCACATTGGCCTTCCCCGGATGATACAAAATAGTGATATCATAGTCCTTAAGCAACTCCAACCACCTCCGCTGTCTCAAATTAAGGTCCTTCTGTCTGAATAAGTGCTGAAGGCTGCGATGATCCGTGAACACCTCACGGGAGACACCATACAGGTAATGCCTCCAAATCTTCAAAGCATGAACTATGGCTGCTAGCTCCAAATCATGAACAGGGTAGTTCTTCTCGTGGGGCTTCAACCGACGAGAAGCATAAGCAATGACCCTACCCTCCTGCATCAACACACAACCAATGCCCACTCCTGAGGCATCACAATATACAGTATAAGAACCTGAAGCTGTCGGTAGAATCAAGACTGGTGCTGTGGTCAGTGCTGTCTTGAGCTTCCGAAAGCTCTCCTCGCACTCCTCGGACCATAAGAAAGGAACACCCTTCCGAGTCAATCTAGTCAAGGGTGAAGCAATAGAAGAGAACCCCTGAACAAATCGGCGATAATACCCTGCCAATCCCAGAAAGCTACGGATCTCAGTAACTGAGGTCGGTCTGGGCCAACTCTGCACTGCCTCGACCTTCCTCGGATCTACCCGAATACCATCACAGGACACCACGTGCCCTAAGAATGCCACGGACTCAAGCCAGAACTCACATTTGGAGAACTTAGCATATAGCTTCTCCTCCCTCAATCTCTGCAACACAATACTCAAATGCTGAGCATGCTCCTCCTGACTACGGGAGTAGACTAGAATGTCATCAATGAACACAATCACAAATGAATCCAAATAAGGCTTGAACACACTGTTCATCAGATGCATAAATGCTGCTGGGGCGTTGGTCAGCCCAAACGACATCACAAGGAACTCATAATGACCATATCGGGTCCGGAATGCAGTCTTCATAATGTCAGACTCTCTAATCTTCAGCTGATGGTAGCCTGAACGAAGATCAATCTTCGAGAACACCCTAGCTCCCCGGAGCTGATCAAATAAATCATCAATACGAGGCAGAGGATACTTATTCTTCACTGTTACTTTGTTTAGCTGCCTGTAGTCAATACACATCCTCATGGATCCGTCCTTCTTCTTAACAAACAGGACCGGTGCACCCCACGGAGACTCACTCGGCCGAATGAACCCCTTATCTAGGAGTTCCTGGAGCTGCTCCTTCAATTCCTTCAACTCAGCCGGTGCCATACGATACGGAGGAATAGAAATAGGCTGAGTGCCCGGCACCAAATCGATACCAAAATCAATATCCCTGTCCGGCGGCATGCCCGGCAGGTCTGAGGGAAACACATCAGGAAAGTCTCGCACAATGGGAACAGAATCAATACTGGGAGTCCGGGCCTCGACCTCCCGCACAAATGCTAAATAAGAGAGACATCCCTTCCCAACCATTCGTTGGGCCTTGAGGAAAGATATTACCCTGCTAGGTACATACTCAGTCGTGCCTCGACACTCGATCCTCTGAATGCCCGGCATAGCCAAAGTGACTGTCTTAGCATGACAGTCCGGAATAGCATGACATGGAGATAACCAGTCCATGCCCAATATAACATCAAAATCAATCATGCTGAGGAGCAAAAGGTCTACTCGGGTCTCCAGACCTCTAATAGTGACCAAACAGGACCGGTATACGTGGTCCACAACAATAGTATCCCCTACCGGGGTAGATACATGCACTGGCAGCTCAAGACTCCCTCGGGTCGTGCCCAAATGAGGAGCAAAATATGTAGACACATAAGAATAAGTAGAATCGGGATCAAACAATACTGAGGCATCTCTATGGCAGACTGAAATAATACCTGTAATGACAGCATCAGAAGCAACGGCCTCAGATCGGCCCTGAAAAGCATAGCATCTAGCCTGTCCGCCTGATCGGCCTCCCCCTCGAGAGCGACCCCTAGCTGTCCGACCCTCACCCCTAGCTGGCGGGGCGGGTGCTGAAGTAGAAGGACCAGATGACGAGGGCTGCCCCCTCTGCTGATAAGATCTGGAAACAAGATGGGGACACTCCCTACGGTGGTGCCCAAACTCTCCGCACTCGTAGCAACTCCCCGGTGCTGGGTACTGAGACTGATAAGGACCTCTGGCGCTGGAGTGGCCAGCTGATGAACTAGGCCGAGATGAACCCTGAGCAGATGGGGCATGTGAAGAACTCTGAGATGGCATGGCACTGAGAGATGGCTGGCTCTGGTGCGAACCCTGATAACCCTGCCCAGAAGACCATCTGCGACGATCGGAGCGACTCGACTGCAAAGATCTGAAAGAACGACCTCGGCTCTACTGAATCTGGCCTCTAGTCTGAGTGCCACTAGAACTAGCCGCTCCTCGAGGCCTCTTGGCCTCCCTCTCATCCCGCTCCCTACGACGATCTGTCTCTATGTCACGAGCAATATCCACAGCATCCTCAAATGTACGACTCAAAACCCTCTCTCGAGTCATCAGAATACGAATAGGATAAATGAGGTCGTCCACGAAGCGCCCAATCCTCTCTCTGTCGGAATGAACCAACCACGGTGCATATCTGGACAACTCTGTAAACCTGATCTCATACTCTGACACTGACATGTCCCCCTGACGGAGACCCTCAAACTGCCTACGCATCTCCTCTCTCTGAGATCGAGGCACCCATTTCTCCAAGAACATAGTGGTGATCTCATACTCTGATACTGACATGTCCCCCTGACGGAGACCCTCAAACTGCCTGCGCATCTCTTCCCTCTGCGATCCCACTGGACTCCAGAATCCCTGCCGTACGAATCATCCGATGGCACTTGTCCAGAAAACCTTGGGCGTCCTCGCTCGGAGCACTAGTGAACGCAGGAGATAACCTGGTGAACCTCTCGAGATGACGCTGCTCATCGTCCGTCATAGCTGGGACCCTGTCCCCCTGAATCTGATATGCTGGCTGAACCGGAACCACAGGCTAAACTGGAGGTGCCTTTGGTGTCTGTAGGACCTGCACTGCTGGCTCTGGAGTGCGTGATGCGGTGGTCTGATGACCACCCCCTATCCCTGATGCGGCTGCCGCAGTAGTAACTGAAACCGCCTGTGCCAGGCCAGTGCAAACTGCTAGTATCTGAGCCAGGGTCTCCTGTAGACCCGGAATGACAATGGGCACAGCTGGTGCCTGAACTGGTGCTGCTGGCACCTCTGCAACTGGGGGCTGTGGGTCAGCTGGTACTACATCAGTTGCCCGACCTCCGCCACGACCACAGCCGCGTCCACGGCCTCTAGCAGGTGGTAGTGGTGGTCATCCTCCCCGTCCGGAAGCTCGAGTTCTCGCCATCTGTGAGAGAATAGAATGTCAAAGTTTAGTTTAAGTCAAAATTAATCGCACGACAAGAATTCCAAGAATTGAAACTTTTCCTAAAAGGTTTGCAGGCTCCCGAGGATAAGTACAGGCGTCCCCGTACCGATCCACGAGACTCTACTAAACCGGCTCATGACTCGCGAGACCTGTTAACCTGGGCTCCGATACCAACTTGTCACGACCCAAACCCCGGTCGTGATGGCGCCCAACACAATGCTAGGCAAGCCCGACCATATCATCTCTTAACCCAGCCAATTATTAATTCCAAATTAAACTTAAACGGTAAATGATCATATCAGGTGATAACCGAAACGTAAAACATACAAAATACGGTCCCAAACATATCGTGATGTCACGAGACTGAGCCTCTACAAGATAGCATCCTAATACAATCAAGTCTAGGCAAGTAGGAAATCAACAAGATGACAAAGAAGGAGAAAACAAGCTCTGCGGACGCTGGCAGCTACCTCGTAATCTCCGCAATAGTAGACAAGGATCAGCAGCTGCGATAGCTCAACTGCCCTCCTGAACCTGTATATCTGCACAAAAAGTGCGAGGGAGTGGGGTGAGTATATTTCAACTCAGTGAGTAACAATAATAAACAATAACTGAAAATAAGAACTCCTGTACTATCACTAAACAGTTCTAAGGCAACCCCCACAGGTTAGTCATCACTATAATGAGTACTCTGATCTCCAGTCCACATTTATCTCTACAAGATTCCACACTGAACTAACCCTCACTCGTACCCCCTACGGTGTACGGCCATCTCAACATATAAAGACACATACTGATGTCTATAATGTATAAGTATTTAAGTAGATAGTAGGGTATGATTAAGTATAATGCTTGCGGCGTGCAGCCCGCTCCAATACATATACCGCTGCGGCGCGCAGCCCGCTCCATTTTAACGTCGACGGCGCTCACTGGGGGTGTATACGGACTTCGGAGGGGCTCCCTAGGCCCAAGCACTATAATACTGCGGCGTGCAGCACGATCCACACAAATATTACTGCGGCGTGCGGTCCGATCCAATATATATATATTTATATATCTCTATACTACTGCTGCGGCGTGTAGCCCGATCCCATGATATACACCAGCGCTCACTGAGAATGTGTGCGGACTCGGACTCCGAAGGGGCTCCTACAGCCCAAGCGCAATAATACTGCGGCGTGCAGTCCGTTCCACATGTATATCACTGCGGCGTGTAGTCCAATCCGATCCAATATATATATACTGCTGCGGCGTGCAGCCCGATCCAATATAGGTATATGTATATAATACCTCATAATGGGTCCTCGACCCTATCCCGGTCAATATGTGCTTGGCCTCTCAGGCCCAATATAATATATCACAGTGGGTCCTAGACCCTGTCTCAGTCAATATAGACTTGGCCTTTCAGGCCCACTCAGCTAAACATGGCTATCAACCCAATTGCATAGTTATAAACTTATTATCACTCATAACACACAGTATACTATTAGTCGGGAAGGACTAAGTCCGAACCCCCAATCACAATGTCACCACGCCCGACATAGAACGCGTGTCTCATCTCAATATAGCACTGTGAAGTGCTAGTACGGGGTTTCAAACCCTCAGGTGCATTGTTTACTACTACCACTCACCTCGAACCGGTAGAAGCTTCAATCCGCCTTGCGCTTGCCTCGCAAATCAATCTCCTCGGGTGCTAAATCTGCTCAAAATCATAGAGAATGCATCAATATATGCTAATTTCACGAAATTCATTCGAAATAACCCAAATCATATCAAAACCCACAAGTTGTCAAAACCCGACTTTTGGTACACTTGTCGAAAAATTATAAAAGTTACATATTCGGAATCCACATCTCGATACGAGTCTAGGCATATAAAATTTACCAAAATCGGACTCCATTTGCCCACTCAAATCGGTGTTTTTCTTTAATTTAGGCCTAGGGCTCAAACCCACCTTTAATCTTCCATTTACAGGGATTTAACCAAGGATTTCATGTTAAAATGATGTAATTAAGCCACAAAACTTACCTCCGACGAATCCCGATGAATTACCAGCAATTCCCGTGAGTTTCTCTCTCTAGAACTCAAAAATGGCGTTTTGGGTTAATGAACCCGTAGCCCTTCTGTTCTGTGATTAAATTCTCTGCCAGACCCATTTGCTCTACGCGATCGCGACTCCACTCACGCGATCGCGATGCTCAAACATTTCGCCCTCACGCGATCGTGATTCTCCTCACGTGATCGCGATGTACAACCATCCGGCCTCACGCGATCGCGTCCCTATTCCTGCGATCGCGTAGCACATTTTTCCCTGGACCCCATTTCTCTTCTACGCAATCGCGTAGATGCTCATGCGATCGCGATGACCACCCGGATAACACTACGCGATCGCGTCCGTGCTCCTGCGATCGCGTTGCTTCTGCTCTTGACCTTACGCGATCGCGTCCCTATCTCTGCGATCGCGAAATGTAAAATTCTGCTGCACTTATGACAGCAAACCAGCTCTCTTCTTTGGCCAAGAATGGTCCGTTTGGATCCCTGGATTCATCCCGAGACCCCCGGGACCCCAACGAAAACCACCAACATACTCCAAAACATGATACGAACTTGTTCCAATCATCAAAACACCACACTAAACATCAAAATCACCATTTCTACACGAATTCAAGCCTAAGTTTCTTCAAAACTTTCATAACTAACATTCAATCCAAAACCCGATCAAACGATGTCCGAATGACCTGAAAATTTGCAGACACATCCAAAATCACATAACGAAGCTACAAAAATTGTCGGAATTCCATTCCGACCCCTGGATCAAAATATCACCTACCATCCGGATTTCGCTAAAATTCAACCTTCGCCAATTCAAGCCTAAAACTACACCGGACCTCCGAATTCAATTTCGATTGTTCTCCTAAGTCATAAATGATCCCCCGGAACTAGTCGAATCATCAGAATCCGGTTCCGAGCATTCTAACTCAATAGTCAACTCTTGGTTGACTTTCCATATTCAAGTTTTCTTCAAACATGCTATTTGTTTCATTTTCAATCCATATCACTCCTAACTCACCCGATATACTCTAATACAATTATAAAAGCATAAGATATGTAATTGCAAGGTAACGGGGTGGAAATTCCCGTAACGACAGGCCGGGTCGTTACAATAAATGACACAAAGAATTTAACGTGGTTCACCTGAAACGTTTAGGCTACGTCCACAAACCCGGCACCAACTTCCACTAAAACTTTTAGTAGGCTTACAAAGAGAGACTTCTTCAATAATTTGGAGGTACAACAATTCCCCGATCTCTACCCAAAATAGTGGTGCACACAAAAGTGTTTCCCGAAAATACCCGACTAGTATTTTACTCACTATTTTGTCACTCCCCCTTTAGAAAAAACTTCCTAAAGAAAAACAAACTCTCTCTTTCTCTCAAACTCTTATACTTGAGATTTTGAAGTTTTGGTGTGTTTAAAACAATGAGATGAGGGGGTATTTATAGTATTTTAGATAGGGACTAAAATGCAAATATAACCTAACTAAAGGATTAAATGGGTAGTTTGCCCTTAAAATGTGAGTTGGCAATCCCACTTCCTGTGCCAACTTTTGGCGCCAACTTCTTCTATTGATGTCATTGCTTACATCAATAATCAAGTTGGAGGAAGCTTCTAACAAATCTCTCCCTTCCGACTAATTGGAGAGTCCCCTATCCCTGCAGCTTCTCTGCAGAACTCAAATTTACCATTTGGTACAGTTTTGGTCAACATGTCTGATCCGTTTTCATCTGTATGGATCTTTTCAAGCCGCAACATCTTCTTCTCTAACACATCCCTGATCCAATTATATCTAACATCAATATGCTTGGATCTGGAATTCAATAAGGCATTCTTCGCAAGGTGGATAGCACTTTGACTATCACAAAATAGCTGATAACCGTCTTGCGAAAATCCAAGTTTAGTTAAGAACTTCTTCATCCACAGCAGTTCTTTGCAAGCTTCCGTTGCTGCAATGAATTCAGCTTCAGTAGTTGATAGTGCAACACATTTTGCAACTTTGATTGCCATGACACAGCTCCCCCTGAAAAATTAATCAAGTATCCTGAAGTTGATTTTCTAGAATCAACATCTCCGGCCATATCTGCATCAGTATAGCCAACCAATACAGGGTTGTCTTCTCCAAAACACAAGCATAGTTTGGAGGTTCCTCGAAGATACTTGAGAATCCACTTAACAGCATCCCAATGTTCCTTTCCTGGATTAGAAAGAAATCTACTTACCACTCCTACAGCGTGAGCGATATCTGGCCGTGTACAAACCATGGCATATATCAAACTTCATACTGCTGAAGCATATGGAATCTGCTCTATCTTTCTTCTCTCATCATCTGTTGATGGGCTTTGCTTGGTGCTCAATCTAAAGTGGTTAGCAAGAGGACAGCTAACTGCTTTAGTTTTCTCCATGTTGAACCGTTGAAGTACCTTCTCGATGTACTTCTCCTGAGACAACCATAACGTATTGGCTTCTCGGTCTCGCATAATCCTCATCCCAAGGATCTGTATTGCTGGCCCTAAGTCTTTCATGGCAAATAACTTGCTTAGCTGCTCTTTCAAGCTATTAATTCTGGAAACATTCCAGCCAACAATCAACATATCATCCACATAGAGCAATAGGATGATAAAATCATCGTCAGAAAACTTCTGAACGAACACACAATGGTCTAAAGTTGTCTTCTTGTAGCCGTGTTTCCCCATCACCGACTCGAACTTCTTGTACCACTGCCTTGGTGCCTGTTTTAAGCCATAGAGGCTTTTCCTCAATCTACAAACGCAGTCCTCTTTCCCTTTTTGCTGGAAACCGTCTGGTTGCTCCATGTATATCTCCTCTTCCAAATCACCATGTAGGAAGGCGGTTTTCACATCCATCTGCTCAACCTCCAGGTTGAGGCTTGCTACTAATCCCAGCACCGTGCGTATTAAAGTCATTTTCACAACTGGTGAGAATATTTCATCAAAGTCTATACCTTTCCTTTGATTGAAACCTTTGACGACCAATCTTGCTTTGAATCTCGAACAGGAACTGTGTTCATCATGCTTGATCTTGAACACCCACTTATTATTCAAAGTTCTCTTGCCTTTCGGCAACTTCACCAGGTTAAACGTCTTGTTCTCATGCAAAGACTTCATCTCGTCTTGCATGGCTTCTATCCACTTCTCCTTATGTTCATCATTAACAACTTCTTCAAAGCTATCAGGTTCTCCCCCGTCAGTGAGTAACACATACTCATATGGAGGATATCTGGTAGACTGTTGCACAATTCTTCCGGATCTTGTGTGATAAGGAGGGTTGTTGAGGATTGCTTGGTTGAGGTTGATCATCCTCGTCTGCATCATCATCACCATTATCCTCGTTACCTTCAGCATCTGCTAGTTCATCTTCATTTGGAAGATCAGGGGCTTCAGCTTGATTATCCTGAACATCGTCTCCAACTTGTCTCCGCACCATTGTTGGAGGCAACTCAAACTCAGCAGAATCATCAGGTGGACTTCTCTACTTTGTCAATGTCTTCAATTGTTTGGTCCTCAACGAACACAACATCTCGACTCTTGACGAGCTTCTTCTGCACCGGATCATAGAACTTATAGCCAAGCATGTCTTGACCATAGCCGATGAATACACACTCCCTTGTCTTGACATCAAATTTGCTCCTTTCATCCTTCGGAACATGGACATAGGCTTTGCAGCCAAATACCCGCAAGTGATCATAAGAGATATCTCTTCCTGACCAAATCTTTTCTGGAGCCTCGTACTGAAGAGGGACACAGGGTGAATGGTTTAGCACATAGGCTGCTGTAACTAGTGCTTCACCCTAGAAAGCCTTTGGTAACTTTGAATGAGAGAGTAAACATCTGGTTCTCTCGATCAAAGTTCTGTTCATCCTCTCAGCCAAGCCATTCAACTGTGGAGTTTTAGGAGGTGTGAACTGATGTTGAATACCATGCTCTTTACAGCAAGCATCAAATTGACCCTGGTATTCACCGCCATTGTCTGTCCGGATGCACTTCAACTTCTTACCAATCTCTCTTTCCACCAAGGTCAGAAATTGTTTGAAAACTTGAAACACTTGATCCTTGGTCTTCAGCGTGTATACCCATGTCTTTCGTGAATGATCATCAATAAAGGTCACGAAATATCGGGCACCACCGAGGGACTTCTTGAAAGGCCCACATACATCCGAGTGTACCAGATCCAACACGTCTTGCTTTCTGGAAAGAGGGAATCTTTTGAACGAAACTCTGTTTTGTTTCCCAGCTAAACAGTCAGCACACTTCTTCAACTAGATCTGGTTTAGACCTGGTAAGGCGTTCTTCTTCACCAAACGTGCCATTGATTTTTCACTCATGTGGCCAAGACGTCTATGCCACAACTTGATATTGCTATCATTCTCCGCAACATTTATAACTTGTTGGGAGATGCTCGCCTGGGTCACGTATAACTTTGACTGCTTCGTGCCCCGCGCCACCACCAATGAGCCTTTCGTGAGCTTCCATTGGCCATTATGGAAGGTATTTCAGTAACCTTCCTCATCGAGATTATATACGGAGATCAGATTCAGGCTTATATCTGGAACATGCCTGACACCTCTTAAAAGTAGCTTCATCCCATTCTTGGTCTCTAGACAAACATCTCCTTTGCCTACAACTGTTGAGAAATTGGCATTTCCCATCTTTACACGATCGAAGTCTCCTGGTGTGTAAGATGAGAAGAGTTCTCTCCGTGGCGTTGCATGAATGGTTGCTCCACTATCAATCACCCATGTCATCTCTTGGGTTGTCAGATTGATAATGTCGTCATCGTAGACAATGTTAAACTCACCAAAGGAGTTCGCTTCATCATCACTGCTTTCTTCGGGTTTCTCCTTTTTACCTCTGTTCTTCTTCTGGTCATTCTGGAACTGTCGGAAAAATCTTTTGATATGGCCCTTCTTTTTGCAGCAATGGCACTCAACATGTGCAAATTTGTTGGATTTACCTTTGCTCTTATCTTTGTTACTCTGGCCCTTATTTTGACTTCTCCCTCTGGTCGTAACAGCCAACACCTCTGATGAACAATATGATCCTTGTGATCGGCGTCTCATTTCTTCATTTAGAATGCCACTCTTGACTGCCTCCATGTTTACCACGTCGTTGGGTGTAGAATTGGTGATTGAAACCTTCAAGGTTTCCCATGACTCTGGGAGTGTTGCCAGCACCATAAGAGCAAGTACCTCGTCATCGAACTTTATGCCTATTCCCGACAACTGGTCGACAATCCCTTGTATTTCATTAAGGTGATCTGCCACAGTTGTCCCTTCTGCATATTTTACTTACATTAATTTTGTCAAGTAAAATAATTTGTTGTTACCTGTTTTAGAGGCATACAACTCCTCGAGCTTGTTCCATAACGACCTTGCATGTGTCACACCAGAAATGTGGTTGTACACATTATCTTCAACAAATTACCGTATGTAGCCGCACACTTGGTTGTGCTCAAATTCCCAGTCCTCGTCTGACTTGTCTTCAGGTTTCTGAGCACTGAACACCGGTAGGTGCATCTTCGTCACGAATAGGAGATCCTTCATCTTGTTTCTCCATGAGTGGTAATTTGTGCCGTTTAGGTTGATCATCTTGCTTGTCCTTGCCTCTATATTTCCGACGGTGAATAGTAACCGTAGGTATGAATAGTGCCCGTATGGATGAATAGTATCCGTACGTATGAATAGTACCGTACGTATGGATAGTATTCTAACCAAAGCTCTGATACAATTTGTTAGGACCTGGTGGCACTAAACACTTCTGCACAGCGGAAAAATAAATGATCAACGAAAAATAAATGACACAAAGAATTTAACGTGGTTCACCTGAAACGTTTAGGCTACATCCACAAACCCGACACCAACTTCACTAAAACTTTTAGTAGGCCTACAAAGAGAGACTTCTCCAATAATTTGGAGGTACAACAATTCCCCGAGCTCTACCCAAAATAGTGGCGCACACAAAAGTGTTTCCCGAAAATACCCGACTAGTATTTTACTCACTATTTTGTCACTCCCCCTTTAGAAAAAACTTCCTAAAGAAAAACAAACTCTCTCTTTCTCTCAAACACTTATACTTGAGTTTTTGAAGTTTTGGTGTGTCTAAAACAATGAGATGAGGGGGGTATTTATAGTATTTTAGATAGGGACTAAAATGCAAATATAACCTAACTAAAGGATTAAATGGGTAGTTTGCCCTTAAAATGTGAGTTGGCAATCCCACTTCCTGTGCCAACTTTCGGCGCCAACTTCTTCTATTGATGTCATTGCTTACATCAATAATCAAGTTGGAGGAAGCTTCTAACATAGGGGAAGTTTTGATATCTCAAACAAAGTCTATGTAGGAAACCTCACGTGGGGTGTTGACCAGGATGCATTTGAGACCTTATTCAGCGAGCAAGGTAAGGTTGTGGATGCCAATGTAGTCTATGATAGAGATAGCGGTAGATCAAGGGGCTTCGGATTTATAACATACAGTTCTACTGAGGAGGTCAACAATGCAATTGAAAGCTTAGATGGAGTTATAAGTGTTTTCTTACTCAGCTACATTATGCATCTATCTTTATGTTATGTTTGCACATGTGTCTCCATACATTTGCATTTTTCGTTCAGGTTGATTTTGTATCCTGCTTTAGATTTCACATGTACTTTCATCTGCTTTAGGCTTCTTGCTCTCGATTTGAATTCTTTTCTTAAAAAAATAGAAGGATTTTGTCTTCAAAATGCTTAAGAAATAGAAATTAGATCTCTTCCAACTTGGTAGCGATATCTAGGACCAAGCTAGTAGTTACTTAGTCGTTGTATGCAAGGCTGCCACAATCACTTAAACTGGTTTACTTTTTTTATCTTTCTCAGTGTTTTGGTTGGAGTTGCCTAACACTTTATTATTTTATTGTGTTCTATTTTTATTATTGTTGCAATTTCTATATTTCACTGTGATAATTGTGTATCTGTGTGTTTGTGAAGCATTTCATAGTGTGCTATGTAATGCTCTTCTACTCCTTGATCTTTTTAGTATTTTGTGATATTATGTGTGTTGTATTTTTTACATAGGTTCTTTAGTTTTATGATATATGTCTACATGTTAGTGAATATAATACATGTTGATGTATGCACATTAATCAATATTAAAATATACTCTATAACGTTAAACAATTTTTTAAAATTTCACGTTCATGAATGAAAAAGTATTGCTGAAATATTGGATAGAAGTCAAAACTTCGAAAAAGTACATTCCGACAAAAAGGGTAGGCCACACGAATTATATAGAATGATGCAAGATGATAAAATAGAGGCTCTCTTAACATGAGCACGATTAAACAAAGCTAAATCGAGTAGAGTACATATGGCTTCTACTTGAGTTATGCATATGATTTAAGTTCTCTTCATATTCTTTTGTGTAACTATTATATGTATGCGATTATTTTTCTAATGGCTCTACGATATGTTTTTTCCTTTAGGATTGCACACTCATATATTACTGGGATAATTGAATTATCATTTAGAACAAAGATAGTTAAGAATTTCTATTTTTAACTTGGAGTTTTATGTTTTTATTTATTTCTACTCTTTTATATATACTTATTTCAATTTCAGTTATAATATCATGGTAAGAGTTACATTTAGTAATAGTAAAAAATTCAATGTGGAATTTTCCTTTATCCTCATCTGCTTTATGGAAAAAGCGGAAGAGTATAAAAGAACCATTATTTGGAGAAGCAAAAAAAAATTGAAAGGAAGGGCTCTGTTTCTAAATTTTTATAAGTTAACGAATTTCCTTGATTTTATCGGTAATGAGGTAGTCATGTTTCCTACATGTTATTCTTTTCTTATTACTTCTTTTTACCTTTTTGGTGTAAATTTTATATAGGAAATCATTTGAGAATCTTATTTTGAATGATACTACTAACAAAATATAAGAGCACTTGATTCATGTTATTGTGTTGGCTTCTATTTATTCAAATATTTAGTATTTTTCCAAAGTAAATAAGTAGTAATAATAGCTATAATTCTGTTGTTTAACGCTACCTTTTGACTTCTTATTTACAAATGAATTAACCAAAAGTTTTTTTCTTTTTGCAGTAAAAAAGTTCCTCCACAATGTAAATCAAATGTATGGACCCGACAAAATCAAAGATGATGTAGTGAGTCATAGAGCCTTGCGTATCAAGGTATTTCCACAATAAATAAGAATGAAGTATTTTTATACATCTTGTTATCTAACTATTCTGAGTCAAGTTTTCTGATCTTATCATAAATCTGAATAATATTCATGTCAACATGGGTACTTGAAGGACACTATAATGCTTAAGAGCATCATTTTGCCAAATGAAGCAAAAACACTTGCAGGAAAACTATATGAAGTGGGCGTAATTTTTCCAATGATTATATTCCACTACACTTGATTTATCTCTAATTTTTTCTCATTGCTGTCTGTTGGACTCGGTAATACATTGCAAAATTAGAAGAGCATGTTTAGAGCTTACTTTTTTGAAGAATATGAGAAAATGTATATAAAATCGCTTATCGCTTGATCGAAAAGTATACTAAAATTGCTTAGTCCAGCAGGATCTCTAAAAGCCTTGGAAGGGGAAGACTACCTTTTTGTTGTTCAAAATAGTCTTGGATAGGAATCTCAAAATAATCCAAAATTTCTATAGCTTCTTATTCTTTAGAGTAGTTGTTGATGTGTCTACTATCATCATCGAAAGTGAAAAATAAAACTAAATTTATATTGGGCCCGTGCTGGCACAGGCCACCACTGCCTAGTAATGTAATAAAAGGAACAATTTCAAAGTCCTTATGTGAAGTAACATTTTGTTGGGGTTATAGTGGTGGTGTGAATAGGAAATGACGGAAGAAGGTGAAAAGGCAACTTTAGCTTTTGCACTTTATCCCTCATTGGTTAAAAACAAGCATTTTGTTGGGTTTAAATATAGAAGCACTTCTTTAAGCTCTTAAAAGGAGATAAGAGGAAGGGCCTCGCGCCATCATCGTTGCTCGCTCGGCTCGGCTTCGGCTTTCGCTTCGGATTCGGCTTCGGCTTCGGATTCGGTCAATTGATATGATTGATTGATTAAATAAAATTAATTAATTAAATATTATTATTTTATATTAATAAGACCGTTATTAATTAATTATTTCGTCTTTAATTTTCAAATATTCCCGCGTTAATTAAACAGCCATCTGAAAAGCTGTCTTTCGCGAATAGCCACCTGCAATGGTGAAAAGCCACCTTCGCACCTTTTCAATCCAGATTCATTGGCTATAAATGTAACGACCCAACCGGTCGTTTTGAGCTACGGCGCGTCACTCAGCAATTTGAGGCCATGAGCAGCTTCATCTCAGGTATATTGACTTGTGTGTATGGTCCGAATTAAAATTCAAGAAGTTTGGAGTCAAATCTAAATGGAAATTCTCCTTTTGAAAGCTTAAAGTTGAAGAAATGAACTAGGATTGGAATTTTGAGTAAATGACCTTGGAATTGGGATCTGAAAGTTCTAGCATGCTCGTATGATGATTTTGAACTTGGGCGTATGTCCAGATTTGGTTTTTGATAACCCGTGAGCATTTCGGCGTATATGGTGGAAGTTAGTATTTTAGAAGAATTTCATAAATTTGGGTTGGAAGGCATTTTAGAGTTACAGATATCCATTTGGGATTCCGAGTTCGGGAATAGATCCGTACGGTGATTTTGGAGTTGGGAACGTGATCGGAAGTGAATTCGGATGTCCGGAGGTCATTTTGAAGTGATTTGACCAAATATAGGAATTTGAAGGTTTATGAGAAAATTCGACCGGAAGTGAAAATTTTGATATCGGGGTCGGAATGCGATTCTGAAAGTTGGTGCAAGTCCGTAATGTCGAATTTGACTTGTGTGCAAACTTTGAGTCAATTCGGATCGATTTTGGTAGGAAATGGGACAATTAATCTCTTTAAGGAAAGCTTAAGTTGGAAACGTCAACCCAACGTTGACTTATGAGTTAGAGGGCTCGGAACTGAATTTTGATGATTCAGTTAGTTTCGGGGGATGATTTAAGACTTAGGAGCGCAATCGGATGTAATTTTGGAGGTCCGGTGAAGAAGTTAGCCTATTTTGGCGAAGTTGGAATTTTGGCGGAATCCGATCGATAGGTGATATTTTGATCCGGGAGTCGGAATGGAATTCCGACAGTTGCAGTAGCTTCCTTAGGTGATTTTGGATATGTTTGCAAATTTTCAGGTCATTCGGACATCGTTTGGTCGGGTTTTTGATCGAATGTGAATTTTGAAAGTTTAAGTTTAAGTTTGAATCGAATTCTAGGATTTTGGTGATTTTTGATGTTTAAGGAAGCGTTTTTATGATCCGAGCAAGTTTGAATGAAGTATTAGGTTGAGTTTGAGTTTTTGGTTGTGGTCTCGGGGATCTCGGATGTGTTTCGGATGTCCAACGGGTCATTTGTGGAAGTTTTTTTGCCGTTTTGAGCATAAATGTAATGATCCAAAGGTCTAATTTTAGTTCTAGAGATCCAAATTTGATTTCGAGACTTCGAGAATTTAAATCATGAATTATAGGACTGATCTGGAAATTTTGGTTTAATTTCATCGAGTTGCGATTGGGTTTTTGACGCGAAATGTGAGTTAATTGTTTAACGAGCGAAATTGATGTTAGACTGAGCAAATGAGATCCAAATTACGTTTTGTTTGAACCACTGGATCCGTATCGAAATTACGGATCCATAGGAAAAAGAATCGTCGAATTTCGAGTTCGTATGATGGAGTTAGGACTATTTTGGTGCAAAATGGCTGTGCTGCAATTTTTTTGAAAAAGCTGCTGCATTTTATGAATAGTGAACAGTAACCGCGCGTGAACAGTAACCGCGCGGGTGAACAGTGAAAAGTGTCACACGTGCATGAATAGTGTCCGTGCGTGAACAGTACCGATGAAAATTCTGGGCAGTATATCCGCGATTTTTGGGTCATTTTCCTCCATTTTTTTTAGCAACTTGAGAGCTTTTGGACAGAAATTGACGGGGAATCGCTGGGATATCATCGGGGGTAAGTTTCTTGGCCTTAATTCGTTAGTTTATCGTGAAATCCGTGATTATTTCACCGTTAATGGAGGATTAATGGAGGGTTTTAGCCCTAGGCCTAAATTATAGAAAATCATTGATTTGAATGGGCAAACGGAGTCCGATTTTGATAAATTTTATATGCACGGACTCGTGTTGAGATAAGGAACCCGAATATATAACTTTCGTAATTTTTCGAGAAGTGTACCGAAAGTCGGGTTTTGGCAACTTGTGGGTTTTGGTGTATTTTGAATTGTTTCGATTGGGTAATGCCCAATTGGCCTATTTTGATGTAATTCTATTGATTTTTATCAGATACTACACATGTGGAGGTCGATATTCGTAGCAAGAGAGTTGTCTCTTAGTGATTTTGTACCGGAGTCGAGGTAAGTGGCTTGTCTAACCTCGTGTGGGGGAATTTTCACCCATAGGATATTATGTGATAATTTAAATGCCTTGTACGCGAGGTGACGGGCGTGTACATGCGCTGGTTGTTGAACACATACTTTATTTAAAATGTTCGATGAGTGATATTCCTGTCTTTAGTTGTTAATTTGATATTTTACCGGTAGTAGTTAGAAAAGCATGATTAGGTAGTACCTAACTGTTTAGTTGCCTAATTGCCTTATTTTTTATAATTATTGGTACTATTTTTCGGTGAAGTTGTAGTTAAGCATAATTTATTCTCTCTGTGTATTCCTTTATTTGTTGTGCTTGTGGACTGCGGGTTCGATTCCCGGAGACCCAGGGTTGTGGGTTCGATTCCCAGAGACCCGGAGTGATATTGGTGGGGACTACGGGTTCGATTCCCGAGATCCTGAGTTATTGGTAGGGACTACGGGTTTGATTCCCGAGATCCTGAGATTTATTGAAATGTGGACTACGGGTTCGATTCCCGAGATCCTGAGATTTATTGATTATTGGTAAGTATTGCGGGTTCGATTCCCGGAGATCCTGAGCTATTGAGATATTATTGAGACATGGGCTGCGGGTTCGATTCCCGGAGACCCAGAGGTACTGAGCATGGGACTGTGGGTTCAATTCCCACAGGTCCTGGATTTGTTTTATTGAGTTGACTATTTGTTGTTAGTTTAATTGTAGACATTTGCAGTAATCATCTTATTGTTGTTAGTTCGGGAATTATTATCATTTAAATTGTTTAATTTGTTATCATTATTATATTATTGTTTCTCAGTAGGGCCCTGACCTTCCTCGTCACTACTCCATCGAGGTTAGGCTTGGCACTTACCGAGTACCGCCGTGGTGTACTCATGCTACTCTTCTGCACACTTTTGTTGTGCAGATCCAGGTACATCAGAGCAGGCTCGTGCTAGGTGATTTCCGCAGCTTTTCCGGAGACCTCGAGGTATGATCTGCTACGTCCGCAGATCCGGAGGCTTTCCTTCTACTCTAATAGTACTAGTTGATATTTCTCTTCATTTCGTTGTTAGATACTCGATCACCTGAACTAGGCACCCTTATAGGTCAAACTTGTAAGGCCCCGTAAAATTTTTGTGCATAAAACCTAGTAGATGTGGTGTCATGGTCCGAATGATGTGTTAGGAATGCGTAGAATTCTTCGCGGCGAGCTTGCTCGCCGCGGTTCGGACCCTTGGTAGTGATTTAAGTTTCAAAAATGTAGAGAAATAATTTTTCCGAAAAAGTGTCAAATATGCGGTCAAGAATGCGACCGCAGAATCAACATGCGGACCGCATTCGTTCCAGAGAGTTTCCCAAAAATCTGTCAAATATACGGTCGATATGCGATCGCATGTCAAATCCGCGGTGCATTTTGCGACCGCAGATCAGACATGCGGTCCGCATAGTGACCGCATTCCTTAACAGAAACTGCTCAACTTTGAGGCCATTCTGCGGTCACTTTGCGGACCGCATGTGGGTTCTGCGGTCGCATAGTGACCGCATATTCGACCCCGGCCCAGATTTTGTGACATTTTGACCCGATCTCTTCTTTAATATAACACACTTCTTCTTCATTTTATCATATTATCTTACCAAAAATTTGAGAGAGAAGAGAGGGTTTTTAGAGAGAGAAGTTCTTCATCTTCAAGGATTGTTTCAACTACTTAATTCCAAGGGATTCTAGGGCAAGGATTCAACTTCCCCAATATTTTCAAGGTAAAAACCCTAACTATTTTCTTGATTTTCAGTTTTAATTGGGTAAAGAGAGGTTTTCATATAATAGCTTTTAAAAGTAGAATTTTTACACTCATGCATGATTATTGAACTTGATTTCTAGTAAAAAGAAGTGAGTAGAAGTAAGAGTCTTCAAGAACAAGGTTGGCAAGAGTAGGATATCTTGGGTAATCATAAAGTAGGAAGAAAACTCATCACCGGGTATGTATGGCTAATTTTGATTCTTGTGAAATCGCCCTTATGTGTAAAATTGTTTGGGCATGTGTTGATTTGAGAAATTGTATGTGATTATTTGATGTTGTTGTTGGATATTCAAAGTTGTTGTTAAACTATGAGTGTTGTGGTATGAAATATGAACCGAAAGGTAAATGAGAGTTGAATTGGGTAAAGAATTTGTGAATAATGATTATGATGGCCTATATGGCACCTTGTGGAAAAGAAAACGAAACACTTGAGAATTGGTTTATTGTGGAAAGAGATGAAACACTTGAATTATGGAAAATTGTTGAATATACATGTGTGGATATTCTTGAATGTGGAAACATTGTAACTTGGTTGTGATATTGGCTTGAGAAGTAATTGAGAACATGAAACAATGTGCAAGTTGCTTATTTGAACTTGTTGAAATTGTGTGTAGTACCTTATCTGCTGTTTGAAATTGTTGTGTTTTCAACTGTAAGGCGGGGTCGTGTTGCGCGCTGCAATGTGGTGAAATAAGGTTTGGGTTGGGGTGATAAGGGTGGCCGAGGTAATAAGGGTGGTCAGGGGCAATAAGGATGGAAAGCGATCGAAATCGCTAGTAAAAATTGATACATAAATCAATAATGTGAAATTGTGAAAGGAGACAGCAGGAGAGTTTGCAACCTGTGGGGCACTGATTGCCCCTTTGTTTGACTACTTGTTCTTTACGTGATTGATTGGTTATTGTTAAATTGGTTGATTGTAGAAAGTGCTTTGTGTGAGAATTATTTGAAATGAGGAAAATGTGGAAACATGGTTGGTGGCTTAATAAATTGTTGATGTAATTTAATGGCTTGAGTTTACTTGGGACAAAGTTTGTCCATACATACCGGTACAATTCAAGTGTACTGACGTCCCTTTTTGCCGGGGGCGCTACATTCGTGTCATGATTGTAGGTGGATCAGTAGCAGGCACTTCAGCTCATCGGCAGGTAGTATCCTTCTCCTTCCACTGCCCGTTTTGGTGAGCCCCTTTCTTCCTCGGGGCACAGTGTGGCTCATGCCACTTTTATTTCAGACTTTCTTTTGGATTTTGTAAGGTATAGTCGGGGCCTTGTTACTGGCAAGTATTGTATTCCCTTTTGTATCCTAGAGGCTCTGTAGACATGTAAACTGTGGGATTGTGGCCTATGTATATGTATGGGGCGTTGTAAATATAAATTATGAATTGTTAGTAAATAAATCACATGGTTATGTTTATGTATTGTGAAATCAGTCTTTATTGGTAAGATAATTGGTTAATAAGAAACAGTCAACACAGGGGTAACGCGTGGGAGTGAAAGGCACCCAGGTCCGCTTGACTGGGGCAACCCGGTCAGGCGCCGGTCATGTCCCTCGATTTGGGGTGTGACAAACTTGGTATCAGAGCATATGGTTTTTAAAGTGTCCTAGGATGTCTCGGAGCCGTGTCTAGTAGTGCCCTTCTTATAGGTGTGTTGTCGACCACATCATATAAGTAGGGGGCTGCACGGACATTTAGGAATATTACCCTTCTTCATCACTCCAAATCGTGCGATAAAGCTTGACTATAAGATTGTTTTGTAACCCGTGCGTTGAGATTCAAGGTAAGTTTAAATGCTCTTTCGTCTATTTTATGTAGTGTTGTCATATGTCATGACCAATGGGAAAAGACATGGGTGTTATGGAGATTGCACATGTATCTTGTTGAATAAACTGTATGAATATATATAGTATAAGTACATAGTACTACAAGTATACTTTATTTGGGGAAAGGATTAGAAGTGATTACCCGCACGAAGAGGCATTGATTTGATAATTGATATGTAAGCTTAAATAGCAAGCATGGTTAGTGCAAGAAGTATATAATTGATCGTAAGGTGTGAAAGAATATTGGTTATATAAGCACGTGATATATGAGATAATGACTAAGAGATTAATGGGGAGAGTGTAAGTCTCTCATATGAGGTAAAAAGTTATGAAATGAGACTCAATTGGACCCTAGGTGAGAAGACCCTTGTCTTACGAACGTTATAAGGACCCAGAAATGTACGAAGTTGCGTTACACTCATAAAGGATATGCGTGGGGACTTGGAATCCCATACCTACGTGGCTGAATAGGAGAAGGGAACTTATGAGATCAATACTATGGTGACTTAAATTTTCCTAATAGTCGAGTATGCATATAAGAGGGATAGATATATGAGGCATATGTCCCTAAAGTTTCTAAACTCAAGACTTGTGTCAAGATCCAGGATATTATCCCCATGTGGGAGAGGGAGGACCATCGTGAGGCTACTTAAATACAATGAAACAAGAGCGAGACCATGTAGTAATGATATTTGAATATTTCGGTGAAGACATGAATGGTCTAGAAAAGAGATTAAGGAATGTAAATTCTTCACGCATGGCAATGTGACTGATAGGGTCAACGATTCTAGAAAATAAGAGTATGTTTGTAAAGAGACTTTTACTTGTCATAAGGTCGGGAGAAATGGGACCCAAGGAGGTACCATATGTCAAATGTGAAAGATTGTGAGTTCCTAGAATGGGCTAATCATAGATTTGTGATTTAAACAAAGTTTCGGGATACTAAGAAAGCCAAAACGAGTGGGAGAAATGAATGTGTTGCCACAACAACCCAAGATGGTAATTGGGGCTTGATAGAGAGCCTCTAAAGAGCCTTACAAATAGATAAGTGTTAAATGATGTTCAGACGAACACTCCTTGCTACATATGTCCCAATAAGAGTTAAGAGGTGAGCCGGATGGAATACCTAAGGTAAGAGACCACGTAATATATGGAAGAGTGCGTGGCTATTCACTAACTAGGAAGAATGGGGTGAGAAGAAATGGGGAGAAAACCTTTAAATTGAGATGGTCATGGTCATTTAAAACAATTTTTGCATCAGAATGGTGGACTCACCTAAAGCACAAGTGTTAATAAAAGTTATAAGGGATTAACCGCAATGCAACCGACTTGGATGACACTGAATATCAACTAAAGAGGTCTAGAGATAGTTCATGTCTACACACAATGGGAAGCGAGGTTATCGTTGGTAAGGTTGTGGTACTGTAAAATGATTAAACAAGACATACTGATTTTTCAAATTCACAGGAGACAGACAAATGTGTGGAACATTAAAGCTATTAATTATGCACTATCCGCAAAAAAAAAAAAAGATGGGAATGAAAGGTTCGGAATGGATTGAAAGAGGATGAAAACTCGTGACAGACTAGACGTGTTTGGCATGATAACTCTTAAGCGGCAATATCAGGGAACTTTATTGGTAACTATAACATGGGGAATAAGGCGAGTTACTCATCCGAGATAGAATCAAGTGGACTAAGCCTTACACTTAAGAGTGAAACCAAAAGTTGTTGTTGAAGTATTGAGGAGGATTTAAAGTTTCAGAGAATACCCTTCTCGGGCTAGTGACCCTTCCTAAGTCATATGCATATAAAGGTTGTTGATATACGTTTTGAGAGGTGTTTAACCGTAATGAGGGATGGTAGGAAATTTCACAGGGGAAGTAGTGCAGTTTCTTAAAGTCTATAATGCACATATAGGGAGAAGAGGTTGGTTAAGAAAAGTTAGAGCACAATGCTACTTTACATTCGATACAATGCCGTGCAAGTTAGTGTTATTCGGGGTATATGTGCAAGTTAGCCAGTGCTATTCATTTGAGATAGGAGGTCATATGAGAAAACTCACTCAGTAATGCCTTTTGATAAGAATCGTAAGAGTTAGTAGAAACGGTTCAGATGGGGTCGTAACTATATCAAGGAAATTATAGTAGAACTAAATTCGTGGAAGGTCTTATGTAAGAGGGATATAATAAAGATGTTCCGCTAATGATGTAAAGTGTTAAGGTGATAGTTATGCATCCAGGGTTGGTTTGGGGTGTGTGTTGATGCAACACAGAAAGGTTATAGCGAATGCTTCGAGATAACTCAAAAAAATCACGAGAAGAATTATCCGACACATGATTTGGAGCTCGCGGCAGTTGTGTTTGCTTTGAAATATGGCGGCACTATCTTTATGGAGTTTATGTAGATGTGTTTTCAGACCCCAAGATCCTCCAGTATTTGTTCAAGCAGAAGGAGCTAAATCTAAGACAGCGGCGGTGGTTAGAATTGCTCAAGGGCTATGATATGAACATATTGTACCATCCAGGGAAGGCAAATGTGGTAGCCGACGCTCTTAGTCGAAAATCCATGGGTAGTTGGCTCATTTGGGTGTGGATCAGAGACCCCTGGCTCGAGAGGTTTACCAATTAGCCAGTTTGGGGGTTCGTATCTCGGCGTCAGATGAGGGGGATATTTTGGTGTATAATGGAGTAGAATCATCATTGGTCGCGGAAATCAAAGAAAAACAGTTCATGGATCCAGCATTAGTTCGGGTAAAGGAAGCAGTTCTGAATGACAAGACCTCAACATTTGTACACAGCAGCAAAGATGGTGTAATGCGGTGTCAAGGCAGATTATGTGTTCCGGACATGAACGAACTTCGGGAAAAGGTAATGGCAGAGGCACATATTTCCAGATATTTTGTACAACTAGGTTCCACAAAAATGTATCATGACCTTAAGGAGATTTATTGGTGGAACGGTATGAAAAGGGATATAGAAAACTTTGTAGCTAAATGTCCGAACTGTCAACAAGTGAAGGCCGAGCATCAACGGCCCGGTGGATTAACTCAGATTATAGGAATACCAAGGTGGAAATAGGAGATGATCAATATGGATTTCGTGGTGGGCTTACCTCGCACACAGCATAAGTTCGATTCAATATGGGTGATAGTAGATCGACTCACCAAATCAGCTCACTTCCTGCCTGTCAAGTCCACCGATACCGCGGAGCAATATGCAAGATTGTACATCAAGGAGATAGTAAAACTTCATGGCACTCCACTTTCTATCATCTCAGATCGCGGGGCTCAGTTCACAGTTAACTTTTGGAAGAAGTTTCAGCAAGGTTTGGGAACTCAGGTAAATCTCAGCACAACTTTCCATCCACGGACCGATGGACAGGCCGAGCGGACCATTCAGACGCTTGAAGATATGTTGCGGGCTTGTGTCTTAGATTTTAAAGGTAATTGGGATGAACACTTGCCACCGATAGAATTTGCTTACAATAACAGCTATCATGCTAGCATTCAAATGGCCCCGTTTGAGGCATTGTACGGGAGAAGATGTAGATCGCCAATCGGGTGGTTTGAGGTAGGTGAAACGGAATTGCTAGGGCCAGGATATGGTGTACGAAGCTATGGAAAAGGTCAAGGTTATTCAGGAGAGAATGAAAACAGCACAGAGTCATCAAAAGTCCTATGCGGACGTTCGTCGAAGGGATTTGGAGTTTCAAGTCGATGATTGGGTGTTCTTGAGGGTATCTCCTATGAAGGGAGTCATGCGATTCGGAAAGAAAGGGAAATTGAGTCCTAGGTATGTCGGGCAATATCGGATCGTTCAAAGGATTGGTCAAGTTGCTTATAGGCTAGAGTTGCCTCCTGAGATGTCATCGGTGCATCCGGTATTCCATGTGTCCATGTTGAAGAAAGTGATTGGAGATCCATCCACCATCATGCCAGTCGAAGCTATAGAGGTTAATGAAGATTTGTCATATGAAGAAGTTCCGGTTGCCATTCTTGATAGGCAAGTCCGTAAGTTGAGAAATAAGGAAGTTGCCTCTGTTAAAGTATTGTGGCGAAGTCAACAAGTTGAGGAGGCCACATGGGAAGCGAGAAAAAGAGATGAAAGAGAAGTACCCCCATTTGTTCGATCAAGCCTAGAAGAAATTAGGTGACCCTCCTACTCCTAGTAACTGTCATCTTGCCTAAGTTGTTTCCCTCTTAGTGTTAGTAAAGTCTCCTTCATTTTGTAATGAATTTAATGTGTTGTCACATTTGGGTCATTTGAGCCTTTCTTGATAAATGAAAGCCTTATAAAGATTTACGTGTTAAATAAGCGACTAATAGTAAGTGTAGATTGGTAATGGTTTGTTGAGTGTACATGGTGTTAAATTGGTTTAATAAGGTAAGAATTCATTGAAGTGACTAGTTTATGTGAAATTGTAACAATGTGATAGAATATGTGCATTCGTTGAGGTAAGAAAGTGTATACCAGCTATGAAAAGTGTTGTTGTTGTATATTGTTGTTTGGTGATGTGTTTCGGGGGCCCTCTGACAGGTGGATAGGTCCATAATACAAAGGAAACTCTGGCGAAATTTTTCTAAAATATAAGAGTTAGTCAAAATTTTGATAGCTTGCATATCATGTCTTTCAAAACTCATTTATTTCAAAATCCTCATTCGAGGACGAATGATCTTAAGGGGGGAGGATGTAAGGCCCCGTAAAATTTTTGTGCATAAAACCTAGTAGATGTGGTGTCATGGTCCGAATGATGTGTTAGGAATGCGTAGAATTCTTCGCGGCGAGCTTGCTCGCCGCGGTTCGGATTCTTGGTAGTGATTTAAGTTTCAAAAATGTAGAGAAATAATTTTTCCGAAAAAGTGTCAAATATGCGGTCAAGAATGCGACCGCAGAATCAATATGCGGACCGCATTCTGACCGCAAATCGTTCCAGAGAGTTTCTCAAAAATCCGTCAAATGTGCGGTCGATATGCGATCGCATGTCAAATCTGCGGTGCATTTTGCGACCGCAGATCAGACATGCGGTCCGCATAGTGACCGCATTCCTTAACAGAAACTGCTCAACTTTGAGGCCATTCTGCGGTCACTTTGCGGACCGCATGTGGGTTCTGCGGTCGCATAGTGACCGCATATTCGACCCCGGCCCAGATTTTGTGACATTTTGACCCGATCTCTTCTTTAATATAACACACTTCTTCTTCATTTTATCATATTATCTTACCAAAAATTTGAGAGAGAAGAGAGGGTTTTTAGAGAGAGAAGTTCTTCATCTTCAAGGATTGTTTCAACTACTTAATTCCAAGGGATTCTAGGGCAAGGATTCAACTTCCCCAATATTTTCAAGGTAAAAACCCTAACTATTTTCTTGATTTTCAGTTTTAATTGGGTAAAGAGAGGTTTTCATATAATAGCTTTTAAAAGTAGAATTTTTACACTCATGCATGATTATTGAACTTGATTTCTAGTAAAACGAAGTGAGTAGAAGTAAGAGTCTTCAAGAACAAGGTTGGCAAGAGTAGGATATCTTGGGTAATCATAAAGTAGGAAGAAAACTCATCACCAGGTATGTATGGCTAATTTTGATTCTTGTGAAATCGCCCTTATGTGTAAAATTGTTTGGGCATGTGTTGATTTGAGAAATTGTATGTGATTATTTGATGTTGTTGTTGGATATTCAAAGTTGTTGTTGAACTATGAGTGTTGTGGTATGAAATATGAACCGAAAGGTAAATGAGAGTTGAATTGGGTAAAGAATTTGTGAATAATGATTATGATGGCCTATATGGCACCTTGTGGAAAAGAAAACAAAACACTTGAGAATTGGTTTATTGTGGAAAGAGATGAAACACTTGAATTATGGAAAATTGTTGAATATACATGTGTGAATATTCTTGAATGTGGAAACATTGTAACTTGGTTGTGATATTGGCTTGAGAAGTAATTGAGAACATGAAACAATGTGCAAGTTGCTTATTTGAACTTGTTGAAATTGTGTGTAGTACCTTATCTGTTGTTTGAAATTGTTGTGTTTTCAACTGTAAGGCGGGGTCGTGTTGCGCGCCGCAACATGGTGAAATAAGGTTTGGGTTGGGGTGATAAGGGTGGCCGAGGTAATAAGGGTGGTCAGGGGCAATAAGGATGGAAAGCGATCGAAATCGCTAGTAAAAATTGATACATAAATCAATAATGTGAAATTGTGAAAGGAGACAGCAGGAGAGTTTGCAACCTGTGGGGCACTGATTGCCCCTTTGTTTGACTACTTGTTCTTTACGTGATTGATTGGTTATTGTTAAATTGGTTGATTGTAGAAAGTGCTTTGTGTGAGAATTATTTGAAATGAGGAAAATGTGGAAACATGGTTGGTTGGCTTAATAAATTGTTGATGTAATTTAATGGCTTGAGTTTACTTGGGACAAAGTTTGTCCATACATACCAGTACAATTCAAGTGTACCGACGTCCCTTTTGCCGGGGACGCTACATTCGTATTATGATTGTAGGTGAATCAGTAGCAGGTACTTCAGCTCATCGGCAGTAGCATCCTTCATCTTCCACTGCCCGTTTTGGTGAGCCCCTTTCTTCCTCGGGGCACAGTGTGGCTCATGCCACTTTTATTTCAGACTTTCTTTTGGATTTTGTAAGGTATAGTCGGGGCCTTGTTACTGGCAAGTATTGTATTCCCTTTTGTATCCTAGAGGCTCTGTAGACATGTAAACTGTGGGATTGTGGCCTATGTATATGTATGGGGCGTTGTAAATATAAATTATGAATTGTTAGTAAATAAATCACATGGTTATGTTTATGTATTGTGAAATCAGTCTTTATTGGTAAGATAATTGGTTAATGAGAAACAATCAACACAGGGGTAACGCGTGGGAGTGAAAGGCACCCAGGTCCGCTTGACTGGGGCAACCCGGTCAGGCGCCGGTCATGTCCCTCGATTTGGGGCGTGACAGTTACCGTGGGATTCCGGATCTTGGTAGTGTTTTATTCATTGTGTGACGGATGTATGTGTCAAGTGGCACGAATTACATATCTTTTTATGCTATTTTTCCGCTGTTTCTCATTTAAGTATTTATAACTTGTATATTCCGCAACGTGTTAGGCTTACCTAGTCGTGGGGACTGGGTGCCGTCACGACATGTTCACGATTGGTGAACTAGGGTCGTGACAAGTTGGTATCAGAGCTCTAGGTTCGTAGGAGTCACGGGACACAGACCGGTTACTTAGATTCTCGCCGATCGATACGGAGACGTCTGTATTTATCTACGAGGAGCTATGTAACTGTTTAGGAAACTCTTCAATTCTTTGAATTCTTTATCGTGCATCATTTATTCAGTTGGAGCTTATGTCATATTTTCTTTTGCATCCACTCGTGTATTGAAATTGCGCACTCGGTATCAAGTATGCGCCGACGGTTCGTGACGCTGCAGAGAGATCTCAAGGGGGTCAAGAATTTACTCAACCATTATTACCGCGTGTCATCCATATCGATAATGCAAGAGAATTGAGAGATCTTCAATTGTGCACATGGGGGTGCACTAGGTTCTGACATTCGATTGATTAGTACGGTCTTGAGAAGGTTTACTTAACTGCCTAATCGTCACAGCAATGGTAGAATCACAAGGTGGATGTAGATCTAAAGATAGTTTATGGTAATAAAGACTATATGGTTCATATGAGATAATTATTTAGCGAAGGATTCAGCCAGCAGAGATACTGGGGATATGAGTTTAACTGTCTTAAGAAGGACGTGTGCCAAACGAATGTCTTGGGCTGTCTTATGATGAAGACGTACAAATGATAAAGGCTATTGTCACGGATTAGCAAGATGTGTCTTATGGCTTCGTGCCAAGTGAAAGGATTTCACTATCAACGACCAAATTATGGGTCATGTGTCATATCAGATTTGGCCTGCGCCGTATTTAAGTGCTATTCAAAAGTTCTTTTAAACTGGCGCATATGCAAGAGTTGAGGCTTGTATGGTATGATGTTGGGACTTTTGATGTTCCTGTATCCCTAATAAACTCCGCATTTTATTATCAACAGGGAAATATTTGACAAAGGCTACATGGTGCTTCGTAGGCATGTGGGAATCATAGTATGTTTTAAGATGTTGTTGGTAGAGAATGCTCGGTGCATGTAGCGAGAAGATGTTTGGTTGTATTGGGATGAGGTCATACCCTATGATGTTAGAGTGCTAATAGAGCACATGTGGTTATATTCGTTGGATCAAGTGAGTTGCAATTGAATAATAGTAAATGACTCGAGAGAATGGTTCTAATGTGTTCGAGAGTCGTGTAATAGTGGCTTTGGGCTAAGTGGGAGAGTCCCACCGCTTAAGATTGGGTTGCATGGTTAATTACCTATGTGAATTCTGGATATTAGCGTATTAATGGGTTATTGCAGCTACGGAAAAAGACCATGAGTGGTAATTTGAGTATATGAATTGTTGAATACATGTTATGGTTAGCCTTACTGGCTCATGTTCAAACTTAAGGAAAGATTCATGATTTATGCCTCGTATAGGTGCAGGCTTCGCGGGAAGTGATTCCGCTGGGTGCTTTATCGAGAGGGTATTCATATGTTATAAACATTCAGTAGAGTTGGTTGCGTACTGGGCCAAGTCAAGGTCGGATGGTTCTCAATAGCGGTCCTAGTGAATTCAAGAGGTAAAGTGTGGTGTTTGATAATTTTGAGTCTATAAGTACGGTTGAGGCTCAAGCCTTTAAAGCAACTTAGGAAGAAAAGTACAAAAACAATCTATGATGTTTTGACTTGTGGTGTAGCATTTGAGAGGCGTGAAATGGTCGTCATTCTTGAGATAGCATGGCCTCATGATTTCAGGTCATTCGGGGTGAGTGTGGTTGAAATAAGTTCGGTATTGAAGGGAGATATTTACATTATAAGGCAATCCAGGATAAACTGGAAGAAAGTAGATTGATTAGCCAAAGTTGAGTTGGCATATTAGTGTCAATGATCGGTTCATGTAACGTGATCGAATTATGCATGTGATTTGTGGTGGTGCATTTGAGGCTCGTCGGCCGCGGTGTTTGATGGTATTCAGAAGTATTCTTCTGTTAGGGCCTGTTATGAGTAGGCAGATCTCGGGAAGGGTTATGGTGGCTTGGACCACTACTTAGAGATTAGCATATTCGATGGTTATGAGAATTCGCCGTATGTTGTTATAGTTCTCCTGTAGTGAGCTTAATGGAAAGTCTTATGTGATGACGTATGAGCCTATCGTCAGTTCTAGAGCTATGATGGAAATTGTGTCTATCGTATATCGGCACGTGATGTGCAGTGAGTAGTATGAAATTTGAAGTAAGGACCAAGGTCACAGTTTGGTCCATGAACGTGATATAAAGAGCTCGGAAGAGCAGGAAAGAAGTTTCAGTGTTTTGAGTAAGATGGGTATTAACATCAGTATCATTTGAGATCGGTGTCCTGTGAGAAAGGCTTTGCATCCCGGTTAGGGACTCCTGATCGCTTTTTAGTGTTAGTGCAGCCGGTGGGTTGAATGTGCAGGCCCGTTTAATTATTCGGAAGATGGTGGGAGCTTGCCCCACAAGAAGATTGTATAGCTGTGACATGTAGTCACTTAATTGGTTAAAAATTTAAACCAGTATGAGGATTTTGGTGATATCATCCATTTGAAAATTTATGCCCGGAAGGAACTCTGCTTATTGGGTTATAGACCTGTGAAATACTATTGACTTAGCTTGGCACGACCAGGATAGACTTAAGGTCGGTGGATAGATTTAAATGTGGAAGTGAGCCTTGCATCGGGCCGTTTATGTTTCTTCCAGCAATGCGCCCTTTATGGAGGGATAGTCGCGGTCTTATTTTCGCGGTTAGTTAATTCATGTAAAGATATATTGCGCCGTATGAGTGTGAGACGGCTTGGTAAGTTCCTTATGTGTTGAGGTTCCGCTCAGCGGTGATGTTATATGAGCATGATGGCTCTCAAGACTCAGATAATATACCGCACATCAGTTGTGCTTGAGTTTGTAGCGTATAGCGCTATATGTTTCCTTGTGTCCGATATCATGCACCTTAGTGTGCTTATGATCGATATTCAGCATTTTGATGTGATGAGATATTCAGCTCGACGTATGGCTCCTTGTGTGAGTTTTATATTGTTTGGATCGGGTGGCACGCCGCCATGGTTATATTGTTGGGATCGGGTGGCACGCCGCCATGGGTATATTGTTGGGATCGGGTTGCACGCCGCAACGGTGTGATGTTTATTTCAGTGTCCATAATTGCTTTTATGTGTTCTGTTTCCTATTTTTCTGAGGAAGTCCATGTTAGTGTGAGCGTTGAATAGTTCTCTCTAGTGTTCGCCTTGCTTTTGTATCACGTACGAATTAGTAGCCTATTGGCACATTGTGTCATCTTGCAGGACTTTTGATTATGTCCGAGGTGGCTTATCGCCTGAGCAGTTCGTAATGGTTGAGGTAAGATCATTGAATTCGAGATCGGTGTAATCTAAGCATATGAAATAAATTAAGGGGCTAAGACCATTGTTTAGTTCAGAATGAGGTAATGGTTCTTGTCAAAAGTATAGACTGAATGATTTGTTGACTTCGCAACTAAATACGAATTCCGGCACATCTCTTCCGTCGTATCGGAGTTGTAAAAGCTAGAGCAAGACCTATGTAGGTCATGAGATGCAATGAGAGCATCAGATTTGTAGAATTTCGACTATTATATTTAAAGAATATTATTGTGGTCCCATGAGTAAAGTGATGCAAAGTGTGACTTCAGCAAAGTTATGCAGTCATGTATGGGTACAGCGCGTGTGAAGAATGATATGGTGGTCGTATGATGGAAACATGCTAGGCAGAAAATTCCGGATGTTGGAATTTGGTCTAATGGCTTATTTACTCGAATAAAGGAGTATATCTATAGAGTTATCGAGCTAATATGCTCAAATGAGTTGTGGAAGCGCAGGAAGTTGCATGAGATGTTAAACCAGCGATTTCAGACTACTTCAGTGTAGTTCTCAGCACGTTCGAGGACGAACGTATGTTTAAGTGGGGGAAATTGTAACGACCCAACCGGTCGTTTCGAGCTACGGCGCGTCACTCAGCAATTTGAGGCCATGAGCAGCTTCATCTCAGGTATATTGACTTGTGTGTATGGTCCGAATTAAAATTCAAGAAGTTTGGAGTCAAATCTAAATGGAAATTCTCCTTTTGAAAGCTTAAAGTTGAAGAAATGAACTAGGATTGGAATTTTGAGTAAATGACCTTGGAATTGGGATCTGAAAGTTCCAGCATGCTCGTATGATGATTTTGAACTTGGGCGTATGTCCGGATTTGGTTTTTGATAACCCGTGAGCATTTCGGCGTATATGGTGGAAGTTAGTATTTTAGAAGAATTTCATAAATTTGGGTTGGAAGGTAGTTTACAGTTATAGATGTCCATTTGGGATTCCGAGACTGGGAATAGATCCGTACGGTGATTTTGGAGTTGGGAACGCGATCGGAAGTGAATTCGGATGTCCGGAGGTCATTTTGAAGTGATTTGGCTAAATATAGGAATTTGAAGGTATATGAGAAAATTCGACCGGAAGTGAAAATTTTGATATCGGGGTCGGAATGCGATTCTGAAAGTTGGTGCAAGTCCGTAATGTCGAATTTGACTTGTGTGCAAACTTTGAGTCAATTCGGATCGATTTTGGTAGGAAATGGGACAATTAATCTCTTTAAGGAAAGCTTAAGTTGGAAACGTCAACCCAACGTTGACTTATGAGTTAGAGGGCTCGGAACTGAATTCCGATGATTCGGTTAGTTTCGGGGGATGATTTAAGACTTAGGAGCTCAATCGGATGTAATTTTGGAGGTCCGGTGAAGAAGTTAGCCTATTTTGGCGAAGTTGGAATTTTGGCGGAATCCGATCGATAGGTGATATTTTGATCCGGGAGTCGGAATGGAATTCCGACAGTTGCAGTAGCTTCCTTAGGTGATTTTGGATATGTTTGCAAATTTTCAGGTCATTCGGACATCGTTTGGTCGGGTTTTTGATCGAATGTGAATTTTGAAAGTTTAAGTTTAAGTTTGAATCGAATTCTAGGATTTTGGTGATTTTTGATGTTTAAGGCAGCGTTTTTATGATCCAAGCAAGTTTGAATGAAGTATTAGGTTGAGTTTGAGTTTTTGGTTGTGGTCTCGGGGATCTCGGATGTGTTTCCGATGTCCAACGGGTCATTTTTGGAAGTTTTTTTTGCCGTTTTGAGCATAAATGTAATGATCCAAAGGTCTAATTTTAGTTCTAGAGATCCAAATTTGATTTCGAGACTTCGAGAATTTAAATCATGAATTATAGGACTGATCTGGAAATTTTGGTTTAATTTCATCGAGTTGCGATTGGGTTTTTGACGCGAAATGTGAGTTAATTGTTTAACGAGCGAAATTGATGTTAGACTGAGCAAATGAGATCCAAATTCAGTTTTGTTTGAACCACTGGATCCGTATCGAAATTACGGATCCATAGGAAAAAGAATCGTCGAATTTCGAGTTCGTATGATGGAGTTAGGACTATTTTGGTGCAAAATGGCTGTGCTGCAATTTTTTTGAAAAAGCTGCTGCATTTTATGAATAGTGAACAGTAACCGCGCGTGAAGAGTAACCGCGCGGGTGAACAGTGAACAGTGTCCCACGCGCATGAACAGTGTCCGCGCGTGAACAGTATCGGCGAAAATTCTGGGCAGTATATCCGCGATTTTGGGTCATTTTCCTCCATTTTTTTGAGCAACTTGAGAGCTTTTGGACAGAAATTGATGGGGAATCGCTGGGATATCATCGGGGGTAAGTTTCTTGTCCTTAATTCGTTAGTTTATCGTGAAATCCGTGATTATTTCACTGTTAATGGAGGATTAATGGAGGGTTTTAGCCCTAGGCCTAAATTATAGAGAATCATTGATTTGAATGGGCAAACGGAGTCCGATTTTGATAAATTTTATATGCACGGACTCGTGTTGAGATAAGGAACCCGAATATATAACTTTCGTAATTTTTCGAGAAGTGTACCGAAAGTCGGGTTTTGGCAACTTGTGGGTTTTGGTGTATTTTGAATTGTTTCGATTGGGTAATGCCCAATTGGGCTATTTTGATGTAATTCTATTGATTTTTATCAGATACTACACATGTGGAGGTCGATATTCGTAGCAAGAGAGTTGTCTCTTAGTGATTTTGTACCGGAGTCGAGGTAAGTGGCTTGTCTAACCTCGTGTGGGGGAATTTTCACCCATAGGATATTATGTGATAATTTAAATGCCTTGTACGCGAGGTGACGGGCGTGTACATGCGCCGGTTGTTGAACACATACTTTATTTAAAATGTTCGATGAGTGATATTCCTGTCTTTAGCTGTTAATTTGATATTTTACCGGTAGTAGTTAGAAAAGCATGATTAGGTAGTACCTAACTGTTTAGTTGCCTAATTGCCTTATTTTTTATAATTATTGGTACTATTTTTCGGTGAAGTTGTAGTTAAGCATAATTTATTCTCTCTGTGTATTCCTTTATTTGCTGTGCTTGTGGACTGCGGGTTCGATTCCCGGAGACCCAGGGCTGTGGGTTCGATTCCCAGAGACCCGGAGTGATATTGGTAGGGACTACGGGTTCGATTCCCGAGATCCTGAGTTATTGGTAGGGACTACGGGTTCGATTCCCGAGATCCTGAGTATTATTGAAATGTGGACTACGGGTTCGATTCCCGAGATCCTAAGATTATTGATTATTGGTAAGGACTGCGGGTTCGATTCCCGGAGATCCTGAGTTATTGAGATATTATTGAGACATGGGCTGCGGGTTCGATTCCTGGAGACCCAGAGGTACTGAGAATGGGACTGTGGGTTCAATTCCCACAGGTCCTGGATTTGTTTTATTGAGTTGACTATTTGTTGTTAGTTTAATTGTAGACATTTGCAGTAATCATCTTATTGTTGTTAGTTCGGGAATTATTATCATTTAAATTGTTTAATTTGTTCTCATTATTATATTATTGTTTCTCAGTAGGGCCCTGACTTTCCTCGTCTCTACTCCATCGAGGTTAGGCTTGGCACTTACTGAGTACCGTTGTGGTGTACTCATGCTACTCTTCTGCACACTTTTGTTGTGCAGATCCAGGTACATCAGAGCAGGCTCGAGCTAGGTGATTTCCGCAGCTTTTCCGGAGACCTCGAGGTATGATCTGCTACGTCCGCAGATCCGGAGGCTTTCCTTCTACTCTAATAGTACTAGTTGATATTTCTCTTCATTTCGTTGTTAGATACTCTTTACACATAGAGCCACGGTTGTATTTCTCTTTTAGTCTGTGTTACCGTGGGATTCCGGATCTTGGTAGTGTTTTATTCATTGTGTGACGGATGTATGTGTCAAGTGGCACGGATTACATATCGTTTTATGCTATTTTTCCGCTGTTTCTCATTTAAGTATTTATAACTTGTATATTCCGCAACGTGTTAGGCTTACCTAGTCGTGGGGACTGGGTGCCATCACGACATGTTCACAAGAGGTGAACTAGGGTCGTGACAATAAATATCTGGCCTTTCCTTTAGAATTAGTAAGTTCTTCGTGTGGTTTGCTCCACTATTTTTGAGTTCGCCGATAACTTAGTGGTTTGAAGTGCCGCTACTGCTAAGTTGGAACTTTCGTTCTATCCAGGAAAGAATTTATCCGTCAACCTTGGGCAACAGTGAGGTGATAAGATTCTTTAAGGACACACAAGAAACTTGTGGTCTTAGAACATAATTGTAAGGCCCCGTGAAATTTTTGTGCATAAAACCTAGTAGATGTGGTGTCATGGTCCGAATGATGTGTTAGGAATGCGTAGAATTCTTCGCGGCGAGCTTGCTCGCCGCGGTTCGGACCCTTGGTAGTGATTTAAGTTTCAAAAATGTAGAGAAATAATTTTTCCGAAAAAGTGTCAAATATGCGGTCAAGAATGCGACCGCAGAATCAACATGCGGACCGCAAATCGTTCCAGAGAATTTCCCAAAAATCTGTCAAATGTGCGGTCGATATGCGATCGCATGTCAAATCTGCGGTGCATTTTGCGACCGCAGATCAGACATGCGGTCCGCATAGTGACCGCATTCCTTAACAGAAACTGCTCAACTTTGAGGCCATTCTGCGGTCACTTTGCGGACCGCATGTGGGTTCTGCGGTCGCATAGTGACCGCATATTCGACCCCGCCCAGATTTTGTGACATTTTGACCCGATCTCTTCTTTAATATAACACACTTCTTCTTCATTTTATCATATTATCTTACCAAAAATTAGAGAGAGAAGAGAGGGTTTTTAGAGAGAGAAGTTCTTCATCTTCAAGGATTGTTTCAACTACTTAATTCCAAGGGATTCTAGGGCAAGGATTCAACTTCCCCAATATTTTCAAGGTAAAAACCCTAACTATTTTCTTGATTTTCAGTTTTAATTGGGTAAAGAGAGGTTTTCATATAATAGCTTTTAAAAGTAGAATTTTTACACTCATGCATGATTATTGAACCCTGGTTCAACGAAAATGTATCACGATCTCAAGGAGAATTATTGGTGGAACGGTATGAAAAGGGATGTAGCAGGCTTTGTAGCTAAATGTCCGAACTGTCAGCAAGTGAAGGCCGAGCATCAACGACCCGGTGGATTAACTCAGCTTATAGAAATACCAAGGTGGAAATGGGAGATGATCAATATGGATTTCGTGGTGGGGTTACCTCGCACTCGGCGTAAGTTTGACTCAATATGGGTGGTAGTAGATCGACTCACCAAATCAGCTCACTTCCTGCCTGTCAAGTCCACTAATACTGCGGAGCAATATGCAAGATTGTACATCAAAGAGGTAGTAAGGCTTCATGGCACTCCACTTTCTATCATCTCGGATCGCGGGGCTCAGTTCACCGCTAACTTTTGGAAGAAGTTTCAGCAAGGTTTGGGAACTCAGGTGAATCTCAGCACAGCTTTCCATCCACAGACCGATGGACAGGCCGAGCGGACCATTCGGACGCTTGAAGATATGTTGCGGGCTTGTGTCTTAGATTTTAAAGGTAATTGGGATGAACACTTGCCACTGATAGAATTTGCTTACAATAACAGCTATCATGCTAGCATTCAAATGGCCCCGTTTGAGGCATTGTACGGGAGAAGGTGTAGATCGCCAATCGGGTGGTTTGAGGTAGGTGAAGCGAAATTGCTAGGGCCAGATATGGTGTACGAAGCTATGGAAAAGGTCAAAGTTATTCAGGAGAGAATGAAAACAGCACAGAGTCGTCAAAAGTCCTATGCGGACGTTCGTCGAAGGGATTTGGAGTTTCAAGTCGATGATTGGGTGTTCTTGAGGGTATCTCCTATGAAGGGAGTCATGCGATTCGGGAAGAAAGGAAAATTGAGTCCTAGGTATGTCGGGCCTTATCGGATCGTTCAAAGGATTGGTCAAGTTGCTTATAGGCTAGAGTTGCCTCCTGAGATGTCATCAGTGCATCCGGTATTCCATGTGTCCATGTTGAAGAAAGTGATTGGAGATCCATCCACCATCATGCCAATCGAAGCTATAGAGGTTAATGAAGATTTGTCATATGAAGAAGTTCCAGTTGCCATTCTTGATAGGCAAGTCCGTAAGTTGAGAAATAAGGAAGTTGCCTCTGTTAAAGTATTGTGGCGAAGTCAACAAGTTGAGGAGGCCACATGGGAAGCAGAAAAAGAGATGAAAGAAAAGTACCCCCATTTGTTTGATCAAGCCTAGAAGAAATTAGGTGACCCTCCTACTCCTAGTAGTTGTCATCTTGCCTAAGTTGTTTCCCTCTTAGTATTAGTAAGTCTCCTTTATTTGTAATGAGTTAGATGTGTTGTTACCTTGGGTCACTTGAACCGTTCTTGATAAATGAAAGCCTTATAAAGATTTACGTGTCTAATAAACAACTAATAGTAAGTGTAGATTGGTAATGATTTGTTAAGCGTACATGGTGTGTTAAAATGGTTAAATAAGGTAAGAATTCATTGAAGTGACTAGTTTATGTGCAATTGTAACAATGTGATAGAATATGTGCATTCGTTGAGGTAAGAAGGTGTATACCGGTTGTGAATAGTGTTGTTGTTGTATATTGTTGTTTGGTGATGTGTTTCGGGGGCCCTCTGACAGGTGGATATGTCCATAATACAAAGGAAACTCTGGCGAAATTTTTCTAAAATATAAGAGTTAGTCAAAATTTTGAGGGTTGCATATCATGTCTTTCAAAACCAACTCATTTATTTCAAAATCCTCATTCGAGGACGAATGATCTTAAGGGGGAGGATGTAAGGCCCCGTGAAATTTTTGTGCATAAAACCTAGTAGATGTGGTGTCATGGTCCGAATGATGTGTTAGGAATGCGTAGAATAAAATGTAGAATAAAATGTAGGAATGATGTGTCATGTTCGGACCCTTGGTAGTGATTTAAGTTTCAAAATGTAGAATAAAATTTTTTCCAGAAAAATGTCAATCTGCGGTGCACTTTTGCGACCGCAGAATCAATATGCGGTCCGCATAGTGACCGCAAATCGTTCCGGAGAGTTGCCCAAAATTGTGTCCAATGTGCGGTCGATATGCGATCGCATGTCAATCTGCGGTGCACTTTTGCGACCGCAGAATCGACATGCGGTCCGCATAGTGACCGCAAATCGTTCCGGAGCCTGCGTAATTTTTGAGCCATTCTGCGGCCACTATGCGGACCGCATGTTGATTCTGCGGTCGCATAGTGACCGCATATTTGACCCCGGCCCAGCTTTTTGTAACATTTTGACCCGATCTCTTCTTTAATATAACACCTTTCTTCTTCATTTTATCATATCATCTCACCAAAATTAGAGAGAGAAGAGAGGGTTTTTAGAGAGAGAAGTTCTTCATCTTCAAAGATTGTTCCAACTACTTAATTCCAAGGGATTCTAGGGCAAGGATTCAACTTCCCCAATATTTTCAAGGTAAAAACCCTAACTATTTTCTTTGATTTTCAGTTTTAATTGGGTAAAGAGAGGTTTGCATATAATAGCTTTTGAAAATAGAATTTTTACACTCATGCATGATTATTGAACTTGATTTCTAGTAAAAAGAAGTGGGTAGAAGTAAGAGTCTTCAAGAACAAGGTTGGCAAGAATAGGATATCTTGGGTAAGCATAAAGTAGAAAGTTAACGGAAGAAAAATCATCACCAGGTATGTATGGCTAATTTTGATTCTTGTGAAATCGCCCTTATGTGTAAAATTGTTTGGCATGTGTTGATTTGAGAAATTGTATGTGATTAATTGATGTTGTTGTTGGATATTCAAAGTTGTTGTTGAACTATGAGTGTTGTGGTAAGAAATATGAACCGAAAGGTAAATGAGAGTTGAATTGGGTAAAGAATTTGTGAATAATGATTATGATGGCCTATATGGCACCTTGTGGAAAAGAAATCGAAACACTTGAGAATTGGTTTATTGTGGAAAGAGATGAAACACTTGAATTATGGAAAATTGTTGAATATACATGTGTGAATATTATTGAATGTGGAAACATTGTAACTTGGTTGTGATATTGGCTTGAGAAGTAATTGAGAACATGAAACAATGTGCAAGTTGCTTATTTGAACTTGTTGAAATTGTGTGTAGTACCTTATCTGCTGTTTGAAATTGTTGTGTTTTCAACTGTAAGGCGGGGTCGTGTCGCGCGCCGCGACGTGGTGAAATAAGGTTTGGGTTGGGGTGATAAGGGTGGCCGAGGTAATAAGGGTGGTCAGGGGCAATAAGGATGGAAAGCGATCGAAATCGCTATTGAAAATTGATACATAAATCAATAATGTGAAATTGTGAAAGGAGACGGCAGGAGAGTTTGCAACCTGTGGGGCACTGATTGCCCCTTTGTTTGACTACTTGTGCTTTATGTGATTGATTGGTAATTGTTAAATTGGTTGATCGTAGGAAGTGCTTTGAGTTGAGAATTATTTGAAATGAGGAAAATGTGGAAACATGGTTGGTTGGCTTAATTAATTGTTGATGTAATTTAATGGCTTGAGTTTACTTGGGACAAAGTTTGTCCATACATACCAATACAATTCAAGTGTACTGACGTCCCTTTTGCCGGGGGCGCTACATTCGTGTCATGATTGTAGGTGGATCAGTAGCAGGGCACTTCAGCTCGTCGGCAGTAGTATTCTTCTCCTTCCACTGCCCGTCTTGGTGAGCCCCTTCCTTCCTCGGGGCCTTGTGTGGTTCTTGCCACTTCGGTTTGGATTTCATTTTGGTTTTGAAAGGTATAGCCGGAGCCTTGTTACCGGCAAGTATTGTATTTCCCTTTTGTATCCTAGAGGCTCTGTAGACATGTAAACCGTGGGACTCCAGTCTTATATATATAAGGTGTTATGTCGGGCGTTGTAAAAGTTGAAATCTTGTTAATGAATCACTCGTATCATTTTATTTGTTTAATGTGAAATCAATTATGATTAGTAATATATTTGGTTAATGAGAAACAGTCATCACAGGGGTAACGCGTGGGAATGAAAGGCACCCAGGTCCACTTGACTGGGGCAACCCGGTCAGGCGCCGGTCATGTCCCTCGATTTGGGGCGTGACAATAATTCTCTCCACTTCTGTTCATTTTTTTTTCCTGGTTTTGTCACTTATAAGTTTGACTAACAAGCTTAAAGAATCTTATTTATATAAATCATTGTTATTCTGATTTTTAAAGTGTCGGAAACCTTCGTAGTTTTCTTAATAGTCTTTGAAGATTAATCTCTTCATTCTGTTAAAATCAATTTGAAGAATAATCTCTTCACTGTGATAAAATTTGTTTGATAAATAATCTCTTCGCAGTGATAAAATCGGTTTGAAGTATAATTTTTTCACTATGTTGTCTTGGTTTGAAAAATTAAATACTTCACCATTTACTAAATCTATTTGTGTCATATTGACAAAAATGGCTAACGGAGAGGAACAAAGTGATTCTGCTGCGACTGTTTGTCACGACCCAAACCCCGGTCGTGATGGCGCCCAACACAATGCTAGGCAAGCCCGACCATAACATCTCTTGACACGGCCAATTATTAATTCCAATTAATCAAGTTAAACTTAAACAGTAAGTGATCATATAAAAATGGCAACGTAGTAGTAGAAGCATACAAAATGCGGTCCCAACCATATCATGGTGTCACGGGTTTGAGCCTCTATAGAATAAACATCATAGTACACACAAGTCTAAGATGAAAATAGCAAAAGGGTAAAGAAGAAGAAAACAGGTTCTGCGAACGCCGGCAGCTACCTCGTCGTCTCCGCAAAAGTAGATAATGATCAGCAGCTACCACGACTCAACTACTCTCGGGCACCTGTGGATCTGCACAGAAAGTGCAGGGGAGTGGGGTGAGTATATTTCAACTCAGTGAGTAATAATAATAAACAGTAACTGAAAGTAAGAACTCTTGTGCTATCACTAAATAGTTCTAAGGCAAACCCCCACGAGTAAGTCATCACTATAGTAAGTACTCAGATTACCAGTCCATATTTATCTTATCAAGGTCTCACACTGACTAAATCCTGACTCGTACCACAACGGTGTACAACCCTCTCCATATATGGAGACATATACACGTGTCTATAAGGTATAAGTATAACGCTGCGGCGTGCAGCCCGATCCAATATATATATATACTGTTGCGACGTGTAGCCTGATCCAATATTTATATACTGCTGCGGCATGCAGCCCGATCCAGTATATATACTGCTGTGGCATGCAGCCCGATCCAATATGTATACCGAAGGGGCTCCTACAACCCAAGCGTAATGATATTGCGGCGTGCGGTCCGATCCAACATATATACCGCTGCGGCGTGCAGCCCAATCCAATATATATATCGCTGCGGCGTGCATCCCGATCCAATATATATAATGATGCGGCGTGCAGCCCGATCCAATATATATATCGTTGCGGCGTGCAGCCAGATCCAATATATATAGCACTGCGGCGTGCAGCCCGATCTGTATAGTATACTACTGCGACGTGCATCCTGATCCGTACAGTACACTACTGCAGCGTGCAACCCGATCTGTATAGTATAGTACTGCGGCATGCAGCTCGATCCATATATATATATATATATATATATATATATATATATATATATATATATATATATATATATATATATATGACTATAATTCCTCTTAACGGGTCCTCCACCCTGTTCCAATTAGTATAGGATTGGCCTTTCAGGCCCACTCAGCTAAATTAGGGAGTTTCCACTCTAGGTAACCTATCTCTCACAGTACACATCCATTACTGGCTCTTAATAGGCTATTCAGCTAGTTTTACGGCTGAGTGTAATTTTCCAACACGATATAAGGGTCACCTAGCTCTACAGGTCCCCTAATGATCTACAGATCGGCACAATGCCCCAAACATGGCTATTAGCCCAATTACACAGTTATAATCTCATTATCAGTCATGATACACAGTCTACTATAAGCTGGGAAGGACCGAGTCCAAGTCCCCAATCGAAATGTCACCACGCCCGTCACAAGACGCATGTTTCATCTCAACATAGCACTGTGAAGTGCTAGTACGGGGTTTCAAACCCTCAGTACATTATTTACTACTACCACTCACCTCGAACCGGTAGAAGCCTCAGTCCGCCTTGCGCTTTCCTCGCAAATCAATCTCCTCGGATGCCAAATCTTCTCAAAATCATAGAGAATACATCAATACATGCAATGACACACAACCCATACGAAGTAACTCCCAATTGCACCAAAACCCACTAAGTTGTCAAAACCCGACTTTTGGTGCGCTTCTTAAAAAATTACAAAAGTTACATATTTGGAACCCTCGTCTCAATACGAGTCTAGGCATATAAAATTTACCAAATTTGGACTCCATTTGCCCACTCAATTCGGTGTTTTTCTAAAATTTTAGGCCTAGGGCTAAAACCCACCTTTAATCTTCCAGTTTCATAGAAATAATCAATGATTTCGTGATAAAAGCGCGTAATTAAACCACAAAACTTACCTCCGACAATATCCCGATGATCTCCCAGCAATACCCGTCCAAATCGCCCAATTTCTCCTCTCAATATCGAGCCCAAATGTTTTTAACTTCTGAAATTTCTACCCCTTCTGTTATTTTTAACACAGGCACGATTTTCGCTCCTGCGACTCCTGACTCGCTCCTGCGAGTCCGCTTTTGCGGAAAATAGTCCGCTTCTGTGGTTCCATACCAAATTGCCCAGTTTCGCTTCTGCGGTCCAGGTCTCGCACCTGCGAGACCGCCTAAGCGGACTGTGCTCCGCTTCTGCGAAAACTCACCGACCTGGCCTCCTCCGCTCCTGCGATCATGAGCTCGCTTCTGCGAGCCCGCCCCTGCGCATACTGGGCCGCTTCTACGGAAATGCCCAAACCAGTCCAAACTCGCTTCTGCGAGAGAAAATCAGCCTTTACGCTTCCGCTTCTACGATCCCCCACCCACAGAAGTGAAAATAGCAGAAGACAAAAATCCAAACCTGCAATTTCCAAGTTTTCCTCCCGTTTGACCTTCTGAAACCACCCCGGGTCCCCCGAGACCCCAACGAAAGCCACATACATACTCCACAGCACCATATGAACTTGCTCCAATGATTAAAACACATACGTTAACACGGAATAACATCGAATTCAAGCAATTCAAGCCTAAGTTTCCATTCAAACTTCTGCAACCGTTATTCGACCAAAAACCCGACCAAACAACCTCCGAATGACCTGAAATTTTGCAGGAACATCCAAAATCACCTAACGGAGCTACTGCAACTGTCGAAATTCCATTCCGACCCCCGGATCAAAATCTCACCTATCGATCGGATATCGCCAAAATTCAACTTTATCCAATTCAAGCCTAAAACTACACCGGACCTCCAAATTCACTTTCGATCGCTCTTCTAGCTCATAAATGACCTCCCGGAGCTGATCGAATCATCATAATTCGATTCCGAGCTTTCCAACACACTAGTCAACATCCAGCTGACTTTTCTCAACTATTCCTTCTTCTAAAAGACTATTTGTCTCAATTTCAACCAAACTCAATCCGAATTGACTCAAACTCGCCAAACATGCATATTGAAACATTAACAAGCATTTAACGGGGATAACAAGGCAATAACTCACATGATGACGGGCCGAGTCATCATAGTGTTACTGTTCTTTGCCGTCCTACTGCACCTGCAATGGCTATGCCACCAGCGAAAAAGCCGAGAAAGTTTTCGGGTGTAGACTTTAAGAGATGGAAGCAAACGATGTTCTCTATCTAACTACTCTAAGTCTACAAAGGTTCATTCAAGAGAATATTCCAGTCGTTCCTAAAGGAACCCTTGATAACATGCGCTTCCTTGTTATTGAGGCTTGGAAGCACTCTGATTTCCTATGCAAAAACTATATTCTAATTGGGCTAGAAGATGGCTTGTACAACATTTATAGCATCATGAAAATATCAAAAGAATTATGGAATGCTCTTGAAAAGAAGTACAAGACAGAAGATGCTGGATTAAAGAAGCTTGTGGCCGCCAAATCTCTGGAGTTTAAAATGATTGATGGTAAATCAGTTATAACACAAACTCAAGAACTGCAAGTTATTGTTCATGACCTCCTTGCTGAAGGTGCAAAACAAGTTAATACTTTTATCCAAGATATTAATTATTGTACTAATTATAAATTTATGATTGAAGGTATGGTCATAAATGAGGCATTTCAAGTTGCGACATTTATTGAAAAATTGCATCCGCTCTGGAAGGACTTTAAGAATTACTTGAAACATAAGCGCAATGAAATGATGCTTGAAGAACTTATTGTTCGTCTATGGATTGAAGAAGACAACAAGGCTGAGAGAAGAAATCTCATGTAATAATAGGTGCTAATGTTGTTGAGGAAGCTTAAACAAGAAGAAAGAGGAAGAAGCCGTCTAGATCAAAGAATTATCCAAATAATAAGAGGTTCAAAGGTAATTGCCACAATTGTGGTAAAGTTGGACATAAGTCCAATGAATATCATGCACCAAAGAAGGACAAAAAGAAAAGTCAAGCGAACATGATTGAGAAGAATGATGAAATCGACGACCTATGTGCCATGTTTTCAGAATGCAACTTAGTTGGAAATCCTCGAGAATGGTGGATTGACTCAGGAACAACTGGACATGTTTGTGCTAACAAAGAGTTGTTAAATTCTTATGATGTCGCTGGACCTAACGAGATAGTGTTTATGGTAAACTCTGATAGGGCAAAAATTGAAGGAACATGCAAAGTGGTTTTGAAGATGACTTCGAGAAAGATTGTGACCTTAAAGGATGTTCTTCATGTTCCTAAAATGCGGAAGAATTTAGTTTCAACATCACTTCTAGTCAAGAATGGATTTAAGTGTATTTTTGTTTTTGACAAAGTTTTACTTAGTAAGAATGAAATGTACGTAGGAAAAAGTTACCTGACAGAGGGCCTTTTTAAGCTCAATGTAATTGCCATTGATATGAATAAAATTTCTGCTTCTTCTTACTTGTTTGAGTAAAATAATTTATGGCATGAACGTTTAGGTCATGTCAATTTTAAAACATTGCGGAAAATTATTAATTTGGAAGTATTACCAAACTTTGAATGTAATAATTAGAAATGTCAAATATGCGTGGAATCAAAGTATGGTAATCATCCTTACAAGTCAGCTGAAAGGAATTCAAATCCTTTAGACTTAATTCACACGGATATTTGTGATATGAAGTCAATACCATCTCGCGGTGGAAAAACGTATTTCATAACTTTCATTGACGACGGTACTAGATATTGCTATATTTACTTACTTAATAATAAAAATGCAACAATAGACGCATTCAAACATTACAGAAATGAAGTTGAAATTCAACTAAATAAAAAGATTAAAATGATAAGAAGTGATAGAGGCGGCGAGTATGAATTTCCTTTTGAAGAAATATTTTTAGAATATGGCATTATTCACCAAACGATTGCCTCTTACTCACCGCAATAAAATGGAATTGTGGAAAAAAAGAATTGAACATTAAAGGAAATGATGAATTCCCTATTAATTAGCTCTGGTTTGCCTCAGAACTTGTGGGGGAAGCTATTCTTAGAGCTAACCAAATACTGAATCGAGTTCCCCATAGCAAAACACAATCCATTCCATATGAAAAATGGAAAGGAAGGAAACCCAACTTAAATTATTTTAAAGTGTGGGGTGTCTAGCTAAAATGCAAGTTCATAAATCCAAAAGGGTAAAAATTGGACCAAAAACTGTTGATTGCGTTTTCATAGGATATGCAACGAATAGTACGTCATATCAGTTTTTAGTTCAAAAATCAGGAAATCCCGACATTCATAATAATATGGTAATTGAATCAGATAATGCTAAATTTTTTGAGAACATTTATCCGTATAAAATGGAATGTGAGTCATCTAATGAAAAATCTAAGCGACCCCGGGAAAAAGAAAAGGAAGATGCATTTAATGAGGAAAATCCAAGACGTAGTAAACGTCAAAGGACAACTACTTCCTTTGGACCAGATTTTCTGGCTTTCTTATTGGAAAATGAGCCTCAAACGTTCAAAGAAGTAATGTCTTCCTCGGAAGCACAATATTGGAAAGAGGCAGTCAATAGTGAAATAAAATCCATATTAAGTAATTATACTTAGGAATTGGTTGATCTTCCTCCATAAAATAAACCTTTGGGATCTAAATGGATATTCAAAAAGAAAATAAAAGCTGATGGTACTATTGACAAATACAAGGCAGGATTAGTTGTTAAAGGATTTAGACAACGAGAAAGTCTTGATTACTTTGGCACACACTCGCCGGTAACAAGGATTATATCTATTCGTGTGTTAATAGAGTTAGCCACCGTGTCTGGCCTTCAAATCCATCATATGGATGTAAAGACAACCTTCTTAAATGGGGATTTGGAGGAAGAAATCTATATGGAACAACCTGAAGGGTTTGTAGTTTTCGAAAAAGAAAAGAAGGTTTGTCGACTTATGTAATCAATTTACGGATTAAAATAAGCACCAAAATAATGGCATGCAAAATTTGATCAAACAATGTTGTAAAATGGATTCAAGATCATTGAGTGTGATAATTTCATGACACCGAACCCGGTCGTGATGGCGCCCAGCACACTGCTAGGCCAGCACGACTAATCAACTGAAACACGGAGCTATCAGCTCACACTTTACCATTTTTAAGCATAAACAATGATACAATAATAAAGATAATATCCAACACACCGGGATTAGACATCCCAAACCAGTATAACCTCCCAACGGATCAGAAGTCACAAGTCTTGAGCCTCTACCAGAATTTATAAGTTGTGATAGTATATACAACTATGCACAAGTGTGGAATAGACTAAACAAAATAAGGATAAACTAGAGAGTCAGGTCCTGCGGACGCTAGCAGCTACCTCGACTGTCCAAATGCAACTCCCAAGCAGCTATGAATCAGCTCTGCTGCGTTGTACTTGGATATGCACACAAGGTGCAGGGAGTAGTGTAATTACTTCCAACTCAGTGGTAATAAGCAGGGGTAAGACAGCGAAGGTAAGAAAACCCAATACAACACTAAGTAAAGCTATACACAATATCCTGTATCAGTTATCAACATAAGCAACACCCGAACCAGCAATATCAGAACCAGCAATATCAGCTATCGGAATAACAGGTATAGCTAAATGCAATGCAATGCATGAATGTGACCGCTACGGCGTGTAGCCCGATCCATTTGGGTACCCGTGCTTACTGTGGGGGTTCAGACTCCGGAGAGGCTCCTACGGCCCAAGCACAATATCATGATATGCTACGGTACGCAGCCCGATTCACTACCAGTCAGCTATAATGCAATGCAGCCTCACAAGCTCAGAAATAGTATTTGAAAACTCTTTTTATCATTTTTCAATAGAAAATAGTATTTCAGAAATTCCAGAGTTTGGAAAACCAATTTAGACAATAATAGCTCGGGACTGGTATCGAAATAGCATGTAAATGTCATAGAAACAATAACAACGATCCTCGGGGGATCCTAATAACTGGCTCATAGACCAATGATATCCACAACCATCCAAGTAGGAGGTTCACCGGCTCAATAATAGCCAACAACACAGTATAGTATCAACAGGTCAGACTAAGCCATAGTGCCCAATCACATTCGACCCCGCACTCACAAGAGAGTATGCGTCTCACCTCAATACAGCATCATATAGTGATATACCGGGGTTTCGAACCCGCTGGTCATCACCAACACCCATTACTCACCTCGACTCGGCTCGAAGACTAGTCCGTAATGCCTTTTCCATGCGAATCGGCCTCCACAGGATTAGAATCTAATCAAAATCTATAGAAATCCATCAAAATAGGCTAAAGGGACATTACCCAATCGAAACAACCCGAATTACACCAAAAACCACAAAGTTGCCAAAACCCGACTTTTGGTACGCTTCTCAAAAAACTACAAAAGTTACATTTTCAGAATCCTTATCTCAACACGAGTCTATACATATAAAGTTTATCAAAATCGAACTCTGTTTGCCCATTCAAATCGATGATTTGCCATAACCCAGGCTTAGAGCAAAAATCCCCCATTAATCCTTCCATTTTCAGTGAAATAATTGAAGATTCCAAGATAAAATCGTGTATTTAGACCATAAAACTTACCTCCAATTTTTTCCCGATGAGATCCTCTTCAATTCCCGTTACTTAGCTCTCAAGGAACTCAAAAATGGAGGAAATATAGTGTAAGTTCGCGACTAATATGTTCTGATTTTTAACCCTTCTGTCAGGTACTTAACACTATGCGATCGCAGCACTTGGCATGCGATCGCGATGAAGTAATTTGCCTGGGCTCCAAAATACTCTATGTGATCGCAATCATCTCTATGCGATCGCATAGTATAAAATATATTCGCCCTAAAGAACCTCTATGCGATCGCGTCCTGGGTCCCGCGATCGAATTGCTTCACCCTCACAATGCGATCGCAGAGAACAACTTAATCGCCTCCAAAATTCCTTTTACGCGATCACATGGCTCCTCATGCAATCGCAGAGAACAAAATTGTTCTGCTGTTATGACAGCAAATCTGCTGCTATGTTTAATCAAAAATGGTCCGTTTGGACCCCCGGATTCACCCCGAGGCCCCCGGGACCCTAACGAAAACCACCAACCTAATCCAAAATACGATACGAGCTTGTTCCAATCATAAAAACACACCCTCAAACACACGAATCATCAAATTAAGGCTGGTTCAAGCCTAAGATTCAACTCAAACTTCCGAAACTTACATTCTATCAAAAATCTAACCAAACGATATCCGAATGACGTAAAATTTTGCAGACATATCCAAAATCACCTAACGAAGCTACTGCAACTGTCGGAATTCCATTCCAACTCCCGAATCAAAATCTCACCTATCGATCGAATTCCGCCAAAATTCCAACTTCGCCAATTCAAGCCTATTTCTACACCGGACATCCAAATTTAATTATAATTGCTCCCCTAAGTCATAAATAACCTCCCAGAACTAACCAAATCATCAAAATTTGATTTCGAGCCATCTAACCACATAGTCAACTCCAGGTTGATTTTTCATAAACAAGCTTCATTTCAGAAGGCTATGTGCCTCATTTTCAACTAGAATCACTCGTAACTCACCCGATAGACTCTAATACCGATATAGAAACATGAAACATATAAATGAAAGGGTAAAGATGTGGTAATTCTCATGATGACGGACCGGGTCGTCACATTCTCCCCCAGTTAAGCAAACGCACGTCCTTGAGCGGATCAAGAAACATACATGGAGACTCAAATAAGTGAGGATATCTGCTCCGCATCTCCCGCTCGATCTCCCAAGTGGCCTCCTCCACGGGTCGACCTATCCATTGAACCTTTACTGATGCAATGTCCTTAGATCTCAATCTCCTCACCTGACGACCCAATATAGCTATAGGCTCCACATCATAGGTCAAATCATCATCAAGCTAAATAGTACTAAAATTCAACACATGCGATGGGTCGCCAACATATTTCCGGAGCATGGATACGTGGAACACTAGATGAACTCCCGATAGGCTGGGTAGCAAAGCAAGCATATATGCCACCTCTCCAATCCTCCTAAGGATCTCAAAAGGGCCAATGAATCTCGGACTAGCTTTCCTTTCTTCCCAAATCTCATGACGCCTTTCATAGGCGAAACCTTCAGTAAGACCTTCTCACCCACAGAATAAGACACATCCCGAACCTTCCGGTCCGCATAACTCTTCTAGCGTGACTGAGCTGTGCAAAGTCTCTCCTGAATCACATTCACCCTATCCAAAGCATCCTGGACTAACTTTGTCCCCAACAACCTTGCCTCAACGGGCTCAAACCAACCAACTGGAGATCTACACCGTCTCCTATATAAAGCCTCATACAGCGCCATATGGATACTAGATTGGTAGCTGTTGTTATAGGCAAACTCTGCGAGAGGCAAATAATCCGCCCATGAACCACCAAAGTCAATAACACAAGCTCGCAATATATCCTCTAAGATCTGAATAGTACACTTGGATTGTCCGTCCTTCTGAGGATGAAATGCAGTACTCAACTCAACCTGGGAGCCCAACTTACGCTGAAATGTCCTCCAAAACTACGAAGTAAACTGAGTACCTCTGTTTGATATGATAGAAACTGGGACTCCATGCAATCTAGCGATCTCCCGAATGAATATCTCAGCTAACCACTCCGAGGAGTACGTAGTACACACAGGAATGAAGTGAGCTGACTTGGTCAGCCTATCCACAATCACCCATACTGAAGCAAACTTCCTCGTTGTCTGAGGGAGTCCAGTTACAAAGTCCATAGTCATCCTTTCCCACTTCCACTCGGGAATATCAATACACTGAAACATGCCACCGGGCCTCTGATGCTCGTACTTGACATGCTGACAGTTGAGGCACTGTGCTACATGTCTAACAATATCCATCTTCATCTTCCTCCACCAATAATGCTGTTTCAAGTCTTGTTACATCTTCGCGACACCTGGATGGGTAGAATACCGCGAGTTATGGGCCTCCTCAAATATCAACTCACGAAGGCTATCAACATTGGGCACGCATATACGGCCCTGCATCCTGAATTCACCATCACTATCAATAGTGACATCTCTGGCATCATCATGCTGAACTCTATCCTTAAGGACAAGCAAGTGTGGATCATCATACTGGCGCTCACGAATACGATCATATAAAGAAGACCGAGAGACAACACAAGCCAACACCCTGCTGGGCTGTGAAATATCTAACCTCACTAGCTGATTGGCTAGCGCCTGGACATCATAAGCAAATGATATCTCCCCGAGTGGAATATATGCCAAGCTGCCCATACTGACCGCCTTTCGGCTGAAAGCGTTGGCCACCATATTGGCCTTCCCCAGATGATATAGAATAGTAATGTCATAATACTTGAGCAACTCAAGCCATCTCCGTTGTTTCAAATTAAGATCCCTCTATTTGAACAAATGCTGGAGACTACGATGATCGGTATACACCTCACAGGACACGCTATATATATATATATATATTGTGCCTCCAAATCTTCAAGGCATGAACTATGGAAGCTAACCCCAAATCATGAACTGGGTAGTTCTTCTCATGAGGCTTCAACTACCGAGAAGCATAAGCCATCACTCTGCCCTCCTGCATCAATACACAACCTATCCCCACTCTCGAGGCATCATAATATACAGTGTATGAACCTGAAGCTGATGGCAACACTAATACTGGAGCTGTGGTCAAAGCTGTCTTGAGCTTCTGAAAGCTCTTCTCGCACTCATCTGACCACACGAATGGTGCACCCTTTTGCGTCAACCTAGTCAAAGAAGAAGCAATGGATGAAAATTCCTGAACAAACCGGCGATAATACCCCGCCAAACTAAGGAAACTCCTGATCTCTATAGCTGAGATCGCTCTAGGCCAACTCTGCACCGCCTCTATCTTATTCGGGTCAACCTCAATACCATCACAAGACACCACATGACCCAGAAATGCTACTGACTCGAGCCAAAACTCGCATTCGGAGAATTTAGCATACAACTTCTCCTCCCTCAATCTCTGCAAAAACAATGCTCAAATGCTGAGTGTGCTCCTTTTGGCCACGGGAGTAGACTAGAATATCATCAATGAACACGATCACGAATGAATCCAAATATGGCCTGAACACTGTTCATCAGATGTATGAATGTTGTTGGGGCGTTGGCCAGCCCAAAAGACATCACAAGGAACTCATAGTGCCCATAACTAGTCCTGAATGCAGTCTTCATGATATCAGAGTCCCTAATCTTCAGCTGATGATAACCTGAACGAAGATCAATCTTTGAAAACACCCTCGCACCCTGTAACTGATCAAATAAATGATCAATGCACGGTATAGGGTACATGTTCTTCACTGTTACCTTGTTCAACTATCTATAATCAATACACATCCGCATAGAACCATCTTTCTTCTTAACAAATAACACGGGTGCACCCCACGGGGACACACTAGGGTGAATGAATCCCTTATCCAAAAGCTCTTGAAGTTGTTCCTTCAATTCCTTCAGCTCAGATTGTGCCATCCGATAAGGAGGAATAGAAATGGGCTGAGTGCCCGGCACCAAGTCAATACCAAAATCGATGTCCCTGTTCGGTGGCATACCCGGCAGGTCTGAGGGGAATACATATGGAAAGTCCGTCACAACAAGTACAGAATCAATACTCGGAGACTCAGCTCCCACATCCCTCACAAATGCTAAATACGACAAACACCCTTTTTAAACCATTCTTTGAGCCTTTAAGAATGAAATAACATGGCTAGGGACGTAATCAGTCGAACCCTGCCACTCAATCTGAGGAATACCAGGAATAGCCAATGTAACTATCTTGGCATGACACTCCAATATGGAATGGCACGGAGACAGCCAGTCCATGCCCAATATCACATCGAAGTCCACCATCCCTAACAATAACAGATCCACCTGGGTCTCCAGACCCCATATAGAAATAACACAGGATCTATAGACATGATCCACAATAATCGTATCACCCACTAGGGTGGATACATGAATAGGAAAATCACGATTACCACGGGTCGCACCTAAATAATGTGCAAAATAAGAAGACACTTACAAATATGTGGACCCGGGATCAAATAAAACAGAGGCATCTCTATGACAGACAGAAATGATACTTGTAATCATTGCATCAGAGGTAACTACATCACACTTATCAAGGAGTGCATAGAATCGTGCCTGACCCCCACTAGATTGCTCCTCACCTCTGGGGTGACCTCGAGAAGACTGACCTTCACCTCTTCTAGCTTGAGATGGTACTGAAGAGGAGGGTTGATCCCTCTGCTGAGACATGTCTCTACAAAGTCTAGGGCATTGCATCCACATGTAGCCAAACTCGCCACACTCAAAATAGCTACCTGGCGCTGGAGAAGGGGAATGAAGGGAACCCCTCGCCGCAGACGAACCCTGGGCTGAAGAAGTAGGTGTTGTACCCTAAGATGGGAGGGAACTATATGAAGACTGGCCCTGCTGGAAACCCTGGCGGCCACGACCAGAAGAAGAAGCTCTGCTATGCTTAGGGCGGCCTGACTGAGAAGGTCTAGATGAGCAACATCTGCCTTGCTGAAACTGCCATCTAGATGGAGCACCATTAAAGCTACCAGAACCTCGAGGCCTCTTGGCCTCCCGCTCCTCCCGCTCACAGCGACGATCCGCCTCAATAGAGCGTGCCATATCCACAACCTGCTCAAAAGATGATGATAGTACTCTTTCTCTCTCTGGTCATCAGAATGCGAATGGAATGGTTGAGTCCATCAATGAACCTCCTAATCCTCTCCCGATCTGTCGGGATCATCCATATGGCATGCCTAGACAACTTAGTATATCTCAGCTCATACTAGGTCACTGACATGTCGCCCTGTACTAACCGCTCAAACTGGCGATGAAGCTCCTCGCGACGGGACTGAGGCACATACTTCTCTAAGAAGAGAGTAGAAAACTGCTGCCAGATAAGAGGTGCTGCTCCCGCACGCCTACGCCTCTCAAACTCCTCCCACCAATCAAACACTGGACCATTAAACTGGAAGGTAGTAAATGAATCCCCACTGGACTCAAGAATCCCAGCTGTACGTAGCATCCTATGGCACGTATCTAAGAAACCCTGAGCATCTTCGCCCTCAGTACCACTGAAATGAGGTGGCTGGAGTCTACCAAATCTCTCTAAGCGACGCTGCTTGCCGTTAGGCATAACCGGTACCACATGTTCTGGAACTGGTGCAGCTGGAATAACTGGTGCAACTGCCTGAGCTAGGACCGTCTCCGGCGTCTGAAGTCCCTGTACCACCTGCTTAGTTGTGTGAGCTGCGGGGGTCTAATGACCACCCCCGGTCTGGGATGTCGCTGCTGTAGTGGTAGCTGATACTACCTGAGCCAATCCATAACAGACTAATAATATTTGGGCCAAAGTCTCCCGAAGGCCAAGAATGACAATAGACATTGTCGGTGCGTGAGCTGGTGCTACTGGAGCATCAACCACTGGGGGTTGCTCCTGAATAGGTACAATGGGCGGGTCAGCTGGCACTACCTCAGCTGCCCTACCTATACCCCGCCCACGGCCGCGCCCACAGCCTCTAGTAGGTGGAAATGGTGGTCGTCCACCTCGTCTTGAAGCTTGATTTCTTACCATCTACTAGAGAGATATAATACAGAAGTTCAGTTCTCGGAACAACAAAGTTGCACGACAGAGTTCAAGAAATGTGAAGTGTTTCCTAAAGGATTGCAGCCTCCCGAGGATAAATACAGGCATCCCATACCGATTCACAAGACTCTACCAACCGGCTCAAGACTCAAAAGACCTAGTAACCTAGGCTCTGATACCAACTTGTCACGACCCCAAACCCGATCGTGATGGCGCCCAGCATACTGCTAGGCCAGCTCGACCAATCAAGTGAAACACGGAGCTATCAGCTTATACTTTACCCTTTTTAAGCATAAACAGGGATAGAAAAATAAAGATAATATCTAACACACCGGGATTAGACATCCCAAACCAGTATAACCTCCCAACGGATCAGGAGTCACAAGTCATAAGCCTCTACCAAAATTTATAAGTCGTGATAGTGTATACAATTGTGCACAAGTGTGGAATAGACTAAACAAAATAAGGATAAACTGGAGAGTCAGGTCCTGTAGACGCTGGCAGCTACCTCGACTGTCAAAACGCAACTCCCAAGTTGCTATAGAATCAGCTCTGCTGCAATGTACCTGGATCTGCACACAAGGTGCAGGGATTAGTGTAAGTACTTCCAACTCAGTGGTAATAAGTAGGGGTAAGACAACGAAGGTAAGAAAACCCAATACAACACTAAGTAAAGCTATACACCATATCCTGTATCAGTTATCAACATAAGCAATATCTGAACCAGCAATATCAGCTATCAGAATAATAGGTATAACTTAATGCAATGCAATGCATCAATATGACTGCTACGGTGCATAGCCCGATCCATTTGGGTACCCGTGCTCACTGTGGGGGTTCAGACTCCGGAGGGTCTCCTACAGCCCAAGCACAATATCATGATACACTGCAGTGCGCAGCCCGATCCACTACCAGTCAGCTATAATGCAATGCAGCCTCACAGGCTCAGAAATAGTATTTGAAAACTCTTTTTATCATTTTTCAGTAGAAAACAGTGTTTCAGAAATTCTAGAGTGTGGAAAACCATTTTAGACAATAATAGCTCAGGACTGGTGTCAAAATAGCATGTCAATGTCATAGAAACAATTACAACGATCCTCGCAGGATCCCAATAACTGTCTCATAGCCCAATGCCAACAACACAGTATAGTATCAACAGCTCGGACTACGCCATAGTCCCCAATAACATTCGACCCGGCACTCATAGGAGAGTACGTTTCTTACCTCAATACAGTGTCACATAGTGATATACCAGGGTTTCGAACCCGCTGGTCATCACCCACAACCGTTACTCACATCGACTAGGCTCGAAGACTAGTCCGCAATGCCTTTGCCACGAGAATTGGCCTCCACAGGCGTAGAATCTAATCAAAATCAATAGAAACACATCAAAATAGGCTAAAGAGACATTACCCAATCGAAACAACTCGAATTACACCAAAAACCACAAAGTTGCCAAAACCCGACTTTCGGTACGCTTCTCAAAAAATTACAAAAGTTACATTTTCGGAATCCTTATCTCAACACGATACCATACATATAACGTTTATCAAAATTAGACTTCGTTTGCCCATTCAAATTGATGATTTACCATAACCCAGGCTTAGAGCAAAAATCCCCCATTAATCCTTCCATTTTCAGTGAAATAATTGAATATTCTAAGATGAAATCGTGTATCTAGGCCATAACACTTACCTCCAATGTTTTCCCGATGAAATCCCCTTCAATTCCCGTTACTTAGCTCTCAAGGAACTCAAAAATGGAGGAAATATAGTGTAAGTTGGAGACTGAAATGTTCTGATTTTAAACCTTATGTCAGGTATTTAACACTATGCGATTGTAGCCCTTGGCATGCGATCATGATGAAGTAATTTTCCTGTGCTCCAAAATACTCTATGCGATCGCAACCATCGCTATGCGATCGCATAGTATAAAATTATCCGCCCTAAAGAACCTCTATGCGATCGCGTCCTGGGCCCCGCAATCGCATTGCTTCACCTTCCCTCACTATGCGATCGCAGCCTAGGCCATGCGATCACAGAGAACAAATTGATTGCCTCCAAAATTCCTTCTACGCAATCGCATGGCTCCTCAAGCGATCGCAGAGAACAAAATTGTTCTGCTGTTATGACAGCAAATCCGCTGTTATGTTTAATCAAAAATGGTCCATTTGGACCTCCAGATTCACCCCGAGGCACCCGGGACCGCAATGAAAACCACCAACCAACTCCAAAACATGATACGAACTTTTTCCAATCATAAAAACACACCCTCAAACACACGAAAAATCAAATTAAGGCCGGTTCAAGCCTAAGATTCAACTCAAACTTTCGAAACTTACATTCTATCAAAAACCCGACCAAACGATATCCGAATGACCTGAAAATTTGCAGACATATCCAAAATCACCTAACGAAGCTACTGCAACTGTCAAAATTCCATTCTGACTCCCGCGTCAAAATTTCACCTATCGATCGGATTCCGCCAAAATTTTAACTTAGCCAATTCAAGCCTATTTCTACACCGGACCTCCAAATTCAATTCCGATCGCTCCCCTAAGTCACAAATCACCTCCCGGCACTAACCAAATCATCAAAATTCAATTCCAAACCCTCTAACCACATAGTCAACTCCACGTTGACGTTTTACAAACAAGCTTCATTTCAAAAGGCTATATGCCTCATTTTCAACCAGAATCACTCGTAACTCACCTGATAGACTCTAACACCAATATAGAAACATGAAACATATAAATGAAGGGGTAAAGGAGTGGTAATTCTCGTGACGACGGGCCGGGTCGTCACAGATAAATGTGTTTACATTAAGAATACTCCAAATCAAATTGTCATTATTTCTCTATATGTGGATGATATGTTGATAATGAGTAACGATATTGCTAAAATAAATGCTATTAAGCGTATGCTTACTAGCAAATTTGATATGAAAGACTTAGGAGTTCCCGATTTAATTTTGGGAGTTAAAATCCTAAAGACTCCTCAAGGTCTAGCTTTGTCTCAATCTCATTATATAAGAACGGTTCTAGAAAAATTTAAGTATATGGACTTTAAAGAAGCAAAAAAATGCCAATTGGTTTAAACCATATTCTCGTAAAGAACAAAGGTGAAAGCAAATCTCAATTGGAATATGCTTGAGTGTTGGGTATTTTGATATACATTATGAATTGCACACAATCAGATATAGCTTGTGCAATAAGCAAGCTTAGTCAATACACAAGTAATCCCAACCATGCTCATTGGATAGGAATGAAACGAGTTATGGGATATTTAAAATATACTCAAAACCATGCATTGCATTACAATAATTATCCCACAGTAATTGAGGGATATAATGATGCAAATTGGATCACCGGATCAACTGAAACAAAATCCACAAGTGGATTAAATTCAGTAAATTCAGTAAATAAGTACAACTTTAGATTAAATTCTGTAATAGGGTATATCAAATAATGTATCTATGGGATAACACGTTTAGGAATCACCTATATAAGTGTGAAGTGTAAGCCACTTCAAAGAGAATGTAGTAAAGGCCAGTTCTCTATGCATTTATGAAACCAGGCAGTGTTCATGGCTAAAACGAACACAACAATGAGAACCAAAAGATGGATAAGGATTATTTAGGTGACATATGTTGTCTAGGTATACACTAAAGCTCGACGGTTCAAAGATATCAAATCTATCGATTGACCAAGTATATCCGATATATGTTCACTACGGAAAGTTCAAAGGAAAACATACTTATCCCGATGCAATTAATCTTTAGTTACGAATCACACAAAAAATTTCATGTATGTTCATCATTCCCCATTCATGTGGGGGATTGTTGTGGTTAAAGTGGTGGTGTGAATGGAAAATGAGAGAAGAAGGTGAAAAGGCAACTATAGCTTTTACACTTTGTCCCTCATTAGTTAATGACAAGAATTTTGTTGGGTTTAAATATAGAAGCACTTCCTTAAGTTCTTAAAAGAAGATAAGCGGAAGGGGCTTCACGCCGTCGTCGTCATCGCTCGCTCGGCTCGACTTTGGATTCAGATTCGGATTCGGATTCGGATTCGGATTTGGATTCGGTCAATTGATATGATTGATTGATAATTTTTTGGACCAATAAAATGAAATTAATTAATTAAACATTAATATTTTATATTAATATGATCGTTATTAATTAATTTTTTCGTCTTTAATTTTCAAATATTCCCGCATTAATTAAACAGCCATCTGAAAGACTGTTTTTCGCGAATAGCCACCTGCAATGGTGAAAAGTCACATTCGCACCGTTTCAATCCAGATTCGTTGGCTATAAATATCTGGCCTTTCCTTCAAAAATTTTCACTCTAAAATTTTCTGCTTCATCTACTTTTCTTTCTGCATCATTACTTTTAAACAAAGTAAGTTCTTCGTGTGGTTTGCTCCATTATTTTTGAGTTCGCGGATAACTTAGTAGTTTGAAGTGCCTTACCGCTATGTTGGAAATTTTGTTCTATCCCGGAAAGAATTTATCCGTCAACCTTGGGTAACAGTGAGGAGATAAGATTCTTTAAGGACACACAATAAACTTCTGGGCTCGGAACATAATTCTCTCCATTTTTGTTCATTTTATTTGCAATGACCGGAACCAATATCACGGGAGTTACCACCACGTTTTCCCCATTTTATGCTTCTATAGTTTTCATTATATGTGTTTGGAGAATTTGAAGTAATTTGGATAGAGTTCGGGTAGAAATGAGACATTAAGTCTCTTTATGAGAAGGTTAGTTTGGAAATGTCGACCGAATGTTGACTTATGAGTTAGAAGGCTCGGAATGGATTTCTGATAATTCGACTAGTTTCGGGGGATGATTTTTGACTTAGGAGCATAATCAGAGTTGAATTTGGAGATCTGGTGTAGAATTAGGCTTGAATTGGCTAAGATTGGATTTTGGTGAATTACGGTTGATAGGTGAGATTTTGATCCAAGGGTCATAATGGAATTCCAAGAGCTTTTGTAGCTACTATATGCAATTTGTGAAGTGTGCGCAAAATTTTAGGTCATTCGGACGTCGTTTGGTTGGGTTTTTTATTGAATGCGTATTTCGAAAGTTTTTGAAGAACTTAGGCTTGAATCCGATGTGAATTGATGATTTTAGTGTTGTTGGGTGTGTTTTGATGATTGGAACAAGTTGGGATGATGTTTTGGGATATTTTGGTGCCTTTGGTTGAGGTCCCGGGGGCCTCGGGTGTGATTTGGGTTGTAATCACGCTCTTATTTAATGTTTCAACGTCGTATCTTTGGACATATAGGGGTACCATATTGAACAAATGAGCTTCAATAACTGTTTTGAATAAAGAATTAGATCCATATTGTAATTACGGACTCGTAGCAAAAAGAATCATCGAATTTGGACATCGTATGAGGATTTTATGTCCATTTTACTATTGTAGCCCATATTTTCAAGTAAATGACGAAATTGCCGCTGACGGCGTATTAAAAACCTACAATATTTATAAATCTTAAAACCAACATATCTCCTTCATTATAAGGTCACATTGAGTGATTCAAAAGCCTAAATTTATTAAAATTTCACAAGGAATCCATTGGGAGTAGTAAAATGCGTGAACACTATACCTATAATGAGCAGGTCGAGTTTTCTTCCCATTTCGGAACGGAAAGAAGCTTCTGAGGCGATTTTTAAGAGAGAATTCATGGGATTTCATCAGGTAAGAGTTCTTAGACTCGGATTATGTTGTTATGATATAAAAACATAGATTAAACACTGAAAAACCAAGGAATTTAGGGGTAAAAATGGAGATTAGGGCTTGAAACCTAAGAAGGAGTAAAGTTAGAAATTGAGGGGTCAAACGAACTCCGATTTTGATAAACTTTATATGTACGGACCCGTGACAAGACGTGAAATCCGCTGGTATAACTTTTAGAAATTTTTAAGAAGTGGGCCTGGGGCTCGGGTTTTACCAACTTCGTGAATTGTTATACTTTTCGTGTAATTTTGATTGGGTTATGTTTCTTTGGCTCATATTTATGTATTCGCTATGGTTTTAACTAGATTCGACGCAAGAGGAGGCAAATTCAAAAGGAAAAGGCATTGCAGACGAGTTCACGGCCGATTAGAGGTGAATAGTTGGTACATATGATGGCCTGAGGGTTTGAAACCCCGGCTTATCATATTGTGATGCTATTTAGGGCATGACTCGCATCCCATGGTAGGTGCGGGATTGGTTATGACTGCGGAATTGTGACTTGGTCCATCCCGAACAAGAATAATACTATATTGGTGATTGAAACGCACTCTGTGTTGAATATATATGTGCTTTATGCCATGTTTGGGGCCTTGTGCCGACCTGTAGTATCCTTAAGGGATATATATCTTTGTGATAGCATGATTTGTAAAATCATTGATCTCAGTCCTGGGTTGAAATCACTATTATGAAATGCTAAGTCACATGTTCTTGAAAAAAATTAAGAAACTAAAGTATTTTCCTTATTAATGAATTGAAATCCGGAAATAAATAAATTGAACTGTTATATGACTCATATGCATATTGTGGACTGAGTATGGATCGGGCTTCATGCCGTAGCGAATGATATGAATATATTGCGCTTGGGCTGAAGGATCCTCTCTGCAGTCTGTACACACCACAGTGAGCATCGTCGACGTTAAATAGTTCGGGCTACGCACTGTAGCGGTCATGTGCATTGCATTGCATCCATGCATTGTTATTTACTTGTGCTAGTTGTTATTAGCTGTTGCTGTTGTGTTGTAGTAAGATGTCAGACTGTTAGTTTTAGCTTTGCTTTGCAGCATTTCGTGGATTTCTTATCTTCAGACATTTTATATGCTTATTACTCACTAAGTACTTAGTACTCACCCCTACTCTCTGCACCTTTGTGTGCAAATTCAGGTTTACCAGGATTAGCTGAGCAGTCTCGTTTCCAGAGTTATCAGAGTTGTTGAGGTAGCTGCTTGACGTTCGAAGGACCTAGTTTCTCTTCTTATTCCAGTTTTTCTTTATATATACATTATTCATACTTGAGTATTTCATTCAGATATTGTTATCCGGTTTTGTTTAGAGGCTCTAGACTCGTGACCCCAGATCTATGAGAGTGTTATTTTCGATGTTCGCACTCCTCACTATTTGATTCTACTATTATTATTGGAGTATTATTATTGAATCTTATATTCTTCTTGAAATTTCTCCTTTTGGGACTGGACTTTAAATGTGGAAACAATTGTTGGTCTGGCTTGCCTAGCTTTAGGGTTGGGCGCCATCACGACCGAGTTTGGGTCATGACAAGTTGGTATCAGAGCCAGGTTACTAGGCCTCACGAGTCATGAGCTGGTTTAGTAGGCTCTCACGGATCGACACGTAGACATCCGTATCTATCCTCGGGAGGCTACAGAACTTTTAGAAAACACTTCACTTTCTTGGAATTATTATCATGTGTATTTGATTCAGCTTGAGATATAACTCTTGAAATTCCTTCCACATGTCTGTATGTGCACGTGAGCATTCAGTAATACATCTGCATCGATGGCTTGTGATTTCCCCGATCGAGGGGCGAGATGTAATCTCCGTGAGTTCATGTTGGGCCGGTCTGGAGGACTTGAGGCCAAATCTTTGCCTATGGCTTGAGCACCGAAGTGATGATTATGCGAGAAAGTTCTTTTAATTTATGTGTTCGATAATTTCCATATTAACCAGGATGGAGATCAGATACCCACGTGATGAGTAAGTTAGTGATGTGAGGTGTATCTATATGATCTTGGTAGTGACGAAGAAGTTTGTGCGATAATAGATGAACTGTTAAGCGATTCGTTCCTATTGCGATCTGTTGTGTAGCCCCAAGTTATAGGCGTGTGAAGAATATTTTCGTATCTCCTAGTTGGAAGTTAAGTGCAATACATGCGGTGGTATAAGTTCAGCCTCAAGAAGACTAAATTGGATGTATTATGTGTATGTCAGTGGGAGGTGTGCTGAAATACTAAATTCAGGTGAAGCAGGTGGGTTATCTACTGCGGAGTGTTCTCACGTGGTATGAACCTTGTGTGTGTGTGTGTTAGAAGATTTCATGTGTAATTGAAAGGTATTTTCTATGTGTTATGACTCGAATATGTGCAACGCATGTCCATGTATCAATTTTGATAATATAATACAGGTAGTATTAAGATTTAATGTTGTTGATATACATTGTGATGTTTTGTTGAGTTGTAGTGGTGTTGTTAAGATGTTTTTGGTGATTCTCTGGTAAGTGGATAGGCCCAATTACAAAGGAAACTCTGCCGAAATTTTTGAAAAATTTAGGACTTAGTAAAAATTTGGTCGCCTAGAGAGTAGGCTTAACTGTTGCGTGAATGAACGCAAGAATTGTAGAAGAGTTAAAATTTCTGATAATCCGTGTCTCCACAAGATTGTGAAAGAGTGAGCTTAATCTCACCATGGTATTACGACAGCAATAGAGTAATGAGTTGCGATATATGGCTTTGAGCTAAGTTGGGAAGATTGTTGTTGATTAGCTGATTGTACAGTTATGTATTATGTTAGTTATGATTTTATGTATGCTGGCGAACTAGTTCTGATTGCAGAAATTGAGCCGAGAATGGCATGAGTGAAGGAAAATTTTTGACAAGATGTCAAAAGATCGGGTAAGCAGAAAGGAAGTTCGATAGTTAAGATAAATAAGTATTGTCTTCAGCGTCACCTGAGAGCGCTGTTATGTCCTGGTTAATGATTCTTGATCGCTCTTCAGCGTTAGTGCGATTGGTGGTTTGGAGGTACGCTCCAGATATTGTTGTGGTAGGTTGTGGGAGTGAGTTCCTCTGGAAGATTTTATAAGTGTGATATGTGATCACTTGATTTATTAAAGATGTAAACCAAGTATGAAGTTTGAGATGATGTCGTTAAATTAAAGATTCATGCCTGAAGGGCACTTGGCATATTGGGTTGTGAACTGGGGAGGATTACCGTGATTGCAGTGGTTGTTCTTGTGCATTATGAGAAAATGAGAGTTATTATGGACATTTGAAAGGTTATCAGACTAGTTCAGTGTGATTAGAATCGCCTTTAAGTCGATGGAGTGATTTAATGTGAATAATGGCTATATATCAGGCCAGATGTGTGCATTTTTGTAATGCGATCCTCATGGAGGAGTTGTTAGGATGATTCTTCATTGTCAGATATCTCGCGTAGTGATGCATTACGCCGTGTGATATGTGAAAAGACATGAGAAATTGCTTACATGTTAAGAATCTGCATAGGAATAATGTTATATGAGCAACTTGGCTGTTGAAATTCCGATTGTATATCGTGCCTTAGTTGTACTTGAGTTGTAGTTATAATCTATATATCCCGCAGAGATATTATTACGCACTTAGAATGTGTACGACCGATATTCGGTATTTTGTTGTAATGAGAAAATTTGGCTCGATGTGCATCTCCTTATGTAAGATCTATGCATGGATCGGGTGGCACACCGCCACGGGTATGTTATACGAATCGGGTTGCGCACCACAACAGTGTTATATCGAGTATAGTTTTCTATATGCCATCTTTGTGTACCTTGCTTCCTGTTTTCCAATAAAAGTCCGTATTAGTGCGTAAGAGTTGATAATTCCTTCCAAAGCTCGTTTTCTTTAGTACCACATTCAAATTGGTAGCCTAATGGCACATTGGGGCATCAAATGCAACATTTAATTATGTCTGGAGTGGCTTATTGCCCGAGCAGTTCGTACTGGGTGAGACAACATCATTGAAATTGAGATCGATGCAATCTGAGTATATAAAGTAAAGTAAAGGGCTAAGACCATTGTTTGGTTCGGAATAAGGTGATAGTTCTTGCCAAAAGTATAGAACTAATAAATTGTTGTTTCGACAGTAGCTAAAAATGTGTACAGATCTCATCTGTCGTGTTATTATTGTAAGAATTTGCACAAGGCATGTGTATGTCATGCAGAGCATAGGATGTGTAGTGATTCCTTCTAAACGATTAGATAAGAGAGATTCAGATGATTAGGGAAGATGGCATTGCTAAGTGGAAGTGATTGACGCGAGTATGCATTTCAGAAAAAGGTAATGTGATTAAACTGACTATATTCCGTAGTATTGCGGCATGTTCTTGATGGGCCCACTAGTGGTATTCTGGTTTTCTTGGTGGCACAAGTAAATATTGATTATCTATCATGGAATTATTAGGAATCAAATGGGTGTAGGTATTCGCACGGTGGAAACTGAGATCAGGTATGATGATTTGTGTGTTATATGGAGTTCTGATGTACATGCTATGTTGTGGTGGTGGATCTTTATTCGCTAGTATGTTATATTTGGATGTGATGTTAGGATTCAAACTGGTTGTCTTAGTATTGGGGTGATTTTGAACAATTGCATTAGGGGCTACGCCATAAATGCCACGGGTTAAGAGGTGAATTACATTAGAATATGTTTTAGAAGAGTGATTTATATTGCAAAGAACCAGCGGACAGCTTGGGAGGAGTACTTTCTTAATTGGGCATTTGTGATAGATGTTAGTGCAGAGGTTGCTATCATTGATCCCATTCCGTTATTAAGGGATTTTCGGATGCGTTTCATGTGGCCGGGCATGTAACCAGGCGATATTGTGGATTTCGATATTTATTTGGTGCCTTCGGCAGGAGTTATAGAAGTGGAAGAAACATTCTCAGGCTTTTTGGTACTGAGTTCGTTGGCAAGCCGATATGGCTACGCATTTAGCTTGAGTTAGCTTGGTTGACCCTGAGTAGTACTGTTGAGGAATAGGTTGATTCTATCGTTATTGACCTTGTTAGCGGTCTGAGGAAAACTATGAGTTGTTTTCGATGTTGTGAGACATTGTGATTTGTTAGTTATGGCCACATGTGGTGGGGTTCCATTGAGAATTCATAGAAAAAGTCAAGCGGAAAGAGTAATTGACTGTTGCTCGGTGTATGAAGCATTGGTTATGGTCTATCGGGTTATGTGTTGTGTGTTCTCTATTTCACCATGGGTGTAATGAATTGCGTTAGTTTCATACATCAAATGTGTGTGGTTGTTGATTTTGAGCATAGCGGCTTGAGGTGCTTCGAGTGTAACGGTGTTGGGATAGGATCACGCATTGTAGCGAGGCTACGGGAGTTATGACCTTTCGGAGTAGATTCAGGCATTCTATTTCTATTATGTGAGACAGGGTCTCAGCCTTGTATTGTAATGGCATTGATGAGCTTGAGGTACAGCTCATTCGATTGAGTCATTTGTTATGATTTGAGTGTGTTCAGATCGTTTCTTACTGGTGTGTGTATTATGCAAGATGTGATTTAGACTCGTATTGAGGTATCATATCAACAGAGTGGTGTTGGACTCGAGGTGATTGTTGGGTTCATTAATGAATACAGATAGATTTGATCTCATCTTTTTAGGAAGATAATATTGAGGTTTGACCCGAAAATCTATTGTGATATGAGCCAAGGGAAGTGGTTTCATGAATGGTTGATCTGAGAGATGATTACGGTTTATAGTGTGTTTCATTCATCATTGGCAGTATAGGAAAGTGTAGGAATAAGGCTCTAGCTAATAAGAGGTTCTCTGCCAGTAATTGGTTGCTAAGGACAACTATTGTGAATAGAAGTTATGATTCCAAGTGTTTGGTTTAGGCGGTATATCATATGTTTTCACCTGAGGGTGCAAGTATGGGTTATTACGGCTGGTTCGGGCTTACTCTGAGTTCAAATGTTAATTTTGGATCTTGTGTATGATTTTTGGAAAGTGCGACATGGTTCTATGGTTTGGTTTATGGATTAAATGGACCGTGAAAGTTCGGTCTATGCGAGATAGGGTGACGAGGGATCACCCCGGGTATATGGTTGGTAAGATCATTCAACTACTGGTTGGCTTCTAGAACAACTCTTGATACGATCGAGGACAAGCGTTTGTTTAAGTTGGGGAGGATGTAACGACCAGACCCATCATCACGGGAGTTACCGATGTTTTCCACGTTTTATGCTTCTATAGGTTTCATTATATGTGTTTGGAGAATTTGAAGTAATTTGGATAGAGTTCGGGAAGAAATGAGACAATAAGTCTCTTTTTGAGAAGGTTAGTTGGAAAAGTCGACCGAATGTTGACTTGTGAGTTAGAAGGCTCAGAATGGATTTTTGATGATTCGACTAGTTTTGGAGGATGATTTTTGACTTAGGAGCGCAATCAGAGTTGAATTTGGAGATCCGGTGTAGAACTAGGCTTGAATTGGCTAAGATTGGATTTTGGCCAACTCCGGTTGATAGGTGTGATTTTGATCTGAGGGTCATAATGGAATTTCGAGAGTTTTTGTAGCTTCCATATGTGATTTGTGATATGTGTGCAAAATTTCAGGTCATTCCGACGTCGTTTGGTTGAGTTTTTGATTGAATGCGTGTTTCGGAAGTTTTTGAAGAACTTAGACTTGAATCCGATGTGAATTGATGATTCAGTGTTTTTGGGTATGTTTTGATGATGTTTTGGGATATTTTGGTGCCTTTGGTTGAGGTCCCGGGGGCCTCGGGTGTGTTTCGGGATGTAATCACGCTCTTATTTGATATTTTAATATCGTATATTTGGACATATAGGGGTACCATATTGAACAAATGAGCTCCGATTACTATTTTGAATAAATAATTAGATCCATATCGTAATTACGGACCTGTAGCAAAAAGAATCATCGAATTTGGACATCGTATGAGGATTTTATGGCCATTTTACTAAGGTTGCCCAGATTTTCAGGTTAATGACGAAATTGCCCCTGACAGCGTATTAAAAACCTGCACTATTTGCAAATCTTAAAACCTACATATCTCCTTCATTATAAGGTCAAATTGAGTGATTTAAAGGCCTAAATTAATTAGAATGGGAGCAGTAAAACGCGTGAACAGTATACCTATAATGAGCAGGTCGAGTTTTCTTCCAATTTTGGAACAGAAAGAAGCTTCTGAGGCAATTTGTTAGAGAGAATTCATGGGATTTCATCAGGTAAGTGTTATTAGACTCAGATTATGTTGTTATGATGTAAAAACATAGATTAAACACTGACAAACAAAGGAATTAAGGGGTAAAAATGGAGGTTAGGACTTGAAACCTAAAAAAGTGTAAAGTTAGAATTTGAGGGGTCAAAGGGACTCCGATTTTGATGAACTTTATATGTACGGACTCGTGACGAGATGAAGAATCCGCTGGTATAATTTTTAGGATTTTTTTGAGAAGTGGGCCTGGGGCTCAGGGTTTACCAACTTCGTGAATTGTTATACTTTTCGTGTAATTTTGATTGGGTTATGTTTCTTTGACCCATATTTAGGTATTCGCTGTGGTTTTGACTAGATTTGACTCACGAGGAGGCAAATTCAAAAGTAAAAGGCATTGCATACGAGTTAACGGATGGTTAGAGGTGAGTAGTTGGTATATATGATGGCCTGAGGGTTTGAAACCCCTGCTTATCACATTGTGACGCTATTTAGGGCGTGACTCGCATCCCATGGTAGGTGCGGGATTGGTTATGACTGGAGAATTGTGACTTGGTCCATCCCAAACAAGAATAATACTATATTGTCGATTGAAACGCACTCTGTGTTGAATATATATGGGCTTTATGCCATGTTTGGGGCCTTGTGCCGACCTGTAATATCCTTAGGGGATAGATATCTTTGTGATAGCATGATTTGTAAAATCATTGATCTTAGTCCTGGGTTGAAATCACTATTATGAAATACTAAGTCACTTGTTCTTAAAAAATTTAAGAAACTAATGTATTTTCCTTATTAATGAATTGGAAACCGAAAATAAATAAATTGAACTATTGTGTGACTGATATGCATATTATGGACTGAGTATGGATCGGGCTGCACGCCGCAGCGAATGATATAAATCTATTGTGCAGGGCTGAAGGAGCCCCTCCGGAGTCTGTACACACCCCCAGTGAGTGTCGTCGACGTTAAATGGGTCGGGCTACGCACCGTAGCGGTCATGTGCGTTGCATTGCATCCATGCATTGTTATTTTTGTGCTAGTTATTATTAGCTATTGTTGTTGGATTGTAGTAAGATATCTGACTGTTAGTTTTAGCTTTGCTTTGTGGCATTTCGTGGATTTCTTATCTTCGGACAATTTATATGCTTATTACTCACTGAGTACTTAGTACTCACCCCTACTCCATGCGCCTTTGTGTGCAGATTTAGGTTTACCGGAGATTAGCTGAGCAGTCTCGTTTCCAAAGTTATCAGAGTTGTTGAGGTAGTTACTTGAAGTTCGAAAGACCATGCTTCTTTTCTTATTCCAGTTTTTCTTTATATATTCATTATTCAGACTTGAGTATTTCGTTCAGATATTGTTATCCGGTTTTGTTTAGAGGCTCTAGACTCGTGACCTCGGATCTTTGGGAGTGATATTTTCGATGTTCGCACTCCTCAATATTTGATTCTACTATTATTATTGGAGTATTATTATTGGCTTTTATATTCTTCATGAAATTTGTCCTTTTGGGACTGATCTTTAAATGTGGAAACAGTTGTTGGTCTGGCTTGCCTAGCTTTAGGGATGGGCTCCATCACAATCGGGTTTGGGTCGTGACATTATTTTTCTGGTTTCATCACTTATAAGTTTGACTAACAATTTTTCTTTTTAACTACCGTACACATGCTAAAAAGCTTTTCACATAAGTCCAGAATTATATATATTAACGCAGACCTATACAGTAGAGATAATTTTTTTCTGGAGACTTATTGTAGCCAAGTACTTGCTGAATTCCAGAGAGGAGAGCAACTATAAGCCAGAGTATATATAGATCTGACAAAAGTATCTACCAAATAAAGTCTCTTGCCCATTGTCATCATATAAAGACATATTTTATAATTATGCAAACATATTATAGTGCCTCTTTCTTAAATAAGATCACAAATGACACAAAAGGCTTTGTGAATTGGCAGAGATATATAAAGATCACAATGACGACATACTGAAAAACTAAAAAACAAGAGTTTTCTCGATAGGCTAGAGAAATTCAGGTTACAAGAACATGAGAGTCTTCGACCATTTTTATAATCGGCATCGGTAGACACTGAACGACACATCTAAAAGGTTGACTCTGATGCCACATGTTAAATTTTAATACAAATACAGAGCCAACGCAACGAAAATTAAACAAGGAACGTACTTTCAGCCATGGTTGTTCAAGTGATGTAGAAATTCCTTGGAAGAAACTTGAGAGAAAAGCTAAAGAGTCTTCTAGCATGTGCCTATCGTAGGATGCCAGACTGATGGAGTCACAGGCGTATTTATATGTAGGCTAGGGACTCTTAGGGAAATACTTCAACCATTGAGACTTCTCCATAAATCATAATTACCCTAGGGACTCCTAATATATGATAATTTATTTCCATCAAAGAAATACCATATATACATAACTACATAATATTATCTGATATATTATTTTCTTTGGGAGACAATGTAAATAATACATTACCTTATATGTGGGCCACACTAGAAGTCTATAGAAGAGACGGTAATTTCTAATAATAGCTATTCCTATAGTCGGTTTGGTTCGGTTCTTTCTGATTAAAACTAAAACCAAACCAAATTTGATCAGTTTATAAAATTCAAAACCAAAACCAAACCCAACAAAAAATTATCGATTTTTTTGGTTTTAGGTTTGGTTCGATTTTTTGATTTTTTATGAATACCCCTACGCATTCTTCTGTTCTTCACTTTAGCTTCTAGATTCTTCTAACAGTCTTCTTTTTCTTCACCTTTGATTAGTTTTTAAAATTCAAAACCAAAATCAAACCAAACCAAAAATTATCAATTTTTTTGGTTTTCGGTTTGGTTCGATTTTTCGGGTATTTATGAACACCCCTACTCATTTCTTTTGTTCTTCACCTTAGCTTCTAGATTCTTCTAACAGTCTTCTTTTTCTTCACCTTTGATCAGTTTTTAAAATTCAAAATCAAAACCAAACCAAATCAAAAATTATCGATTTTTCGGATTTTTATGAACACCCCTACTCATTTCTTCTGTTCTTCACCTTAGCTTCTAGATTCTTCTAATAGTCTTCTTTTTCTTTGTCAATGTTTTGCCTTTTGGTGAGAGCTTGCTTCTTGAAATTTATTCCGATAAACAAAAGCCCCCACCCATAATGTACTTATTTAATTAATGGCTTCAACGAATAATTACTTTTTTAGTTCAATTAATGGATTTTATTTATACTAAACAACTTACCGAAATCTGTTTTCATCATCTCTCAATTTTTTAATGCCGAAAAGAAGTCTCAAAGTTGTTACTTGCCGCTCGACTAAATTAGCTCTTTTGCTTTCTATGCATTTGGTCATGAGCTCGAAGTATACCTGATCTAATGAAGGCGAACAATATCGGATGAGGGATTTTCACCAACGAAATTTAAAAAAAAAATGAAGGGTAAATAAGCAAAGAAGCCAAAAAATGTTCACCTCTCTAGTATATAAACATAAAAAAAAAAGATTAACCATATATATACAATATAATTTTTCAGCAAAAGAATTTCGCTGATCGCTTTAGCACCGTTATTGGGATATTAATTACTACCTCAATCACTACAACCAAAAAAAATTATGTTAGAAAAGTAGAGTGAAAGTGATCTAATTTCTTGAGATTGGTACCAAGAGTCATTTTGGGGAAATAGAGCTTTGCTTCTTGGAACTTTTATTTCAAAATGTATTCCATTTCAATGGCTGGACAGAACTTAGCTTGAGCAGATAATTATTGAATTTTTTTGGCCATAACGAATAAATGATTCTATTATAAAAAGGGAATTTGTAATTGCCAATAAAGAATTAATTTCTCGGCGAACAGGAATTGATAAAACAGATTAACTTTTTCTATTTGCCGTTAAGAGCATAAAGGAATAGCAAGGTGAACAAATATAATATTATATTTGATTATTTAAGATCATGTCAAAATAAAAGGTAGCTAACTATAGTTAAGTACTAATAATTGAATTTAAATATAGTGATATATATGTCATTTATTTATTTTCTTGTTATAAATATCCGCAGATAAATATTTTTTTCTTTTTGACTGTTTATTCTTGTTGTGATATTTTCAAAATTGTGGAGAAATATCCATTCATGTGGCAAGATGCATGCAAGCAAAGTGGACAAATGTCTTACCCAAGAACGTGTGGCAAGCCTTCTAGAAGAGAAGAGATAAATGACAAAAAGCTTTTGACAAGTGACAAAATTTATTAGCCACTTTCTTGCTATAAATAGCTATTTCCAATCACTCATTTTGATCATCAAGACAAAAGAAAATCCTTCTTCTCTTTCCTAATAATTTCATTATTCACCAACTTTCCTTTGTTGTCTTTCTTTTTGGTAGTTTAAACTTCTCTTGTTCCCCTCTTTTAATATAGCTGGGTTTGTAATTTATTATTTTGTTGATTCCTGCATTTTCCCTAATAAAGGTAGGCTTGTTTAATCGTGGAGAAATATTTCATACTGCTGATATAGTTTCTTAGGACAGTGCTCAGCATGGCTCAAGCCAGTTGGTGTATTTTCGTTCACAAATAATAGTATTGCAGTATTATTATTATTGTTATTTTCGGTGTCATTTCCCTACAATCTAAGAAACTATGGCAAATAACACTAATGCTGAAAATACTACTGATACCGCCAATATTGACATTACGTCCGCTGCTCCAGCCCCAGTTGCACTGCCATATGCCAGGCCATTTTCAGACGTGTCAAATATTAAAATTTTTGCCAATAAAAATTTCAAACGTTGGAAAGAACGTATTTTCTCACTGCTTGATGTCCATGGTATTGCACATGCACTACTGCATCCACAACTTAGTGCAGACGCTAATAATAAAATAATAAAATCATGGCAATATGCCAACAAGGTATGTCGTCATACAATATTGTAAACTATTTCTAACGAACTGTTTGACGTGTATTGCAGTTATAAAGAAGCAAAAGCTATATAGGAAGCTTTAATTAAAAAATTCACTGTTGAAGATGCTACAAAATAAAAATTTGTAGTAGGAAAATTTAATCAATGGCACATGAGAGTTGATAAAGAGATGAATGTACAAATTGATAAATTTAAAAAATTATATAAGACTTAAGGGCTGAGGAAATGCCCTTACCAAAGAAGTTTGCTACTGGAGTGCTAATTGAGAAGCTACCTGACTCATGGAGTGACTACAAAAATAACTTAAAGCACAAACAAAAAAATTTCACCATTGAGGAAATTGTGATCTACATCCTAATTGAAGATTCCGACATAAAAGAATATGTTAAAGTTAGGATGACAACTCTCAAAGCAAACTTAGTTCAAAGCAGCAACAATAACCGTAAAAGGTACGAAAATAAATCTCAAGATTGCAAGCCTAAAAATTCTAACCTTAAAAGAAAAAAAGGCTCTTATTTTGTTTGTGGAAAATCGAGCCATCATAACTCACAGTGCAAGTACAGAGCAGAAAATGACAAAGGAAAAACTAAACTCCTAAGGCTAACTTAGCCGAAGGAGGTGATATTATTGCAGCCGTCATTTCTCAAGTAAACATTGTAGCACATGAAAAAAATGGATATAGACGCTGGGGCTACTCGGCACATTTATGCAAATCGAGAAGCATTTTCCTCTTATACTCCTGTAGAAGATGATAGAGAAGAATTCTACCTTGGAGACTCAAGTATTGGTAAAGTCTTGGGTAAGGGTAAAGTTCACCTAAAACTCACTTCGGAAAAAACTTTAGCCCTTGTTGATGTACTGCATGTTCCTACTGTGAGGGAAAGCTTGATCTCTGTATCCTTGTTGGGAAGAACCGGTGTGAAAGTGTCATTTGAATCTGATAAGATCACAATAACCAAAAATAATGTGTTTGTGGGAAAGGGCTATTGTAACCAAGGACACTTTGTACTTAATATTTCTGATGTTATCAATAAAAATGTATCTACTTCTACTTATATGATTGAGTATATTTGTCCATGGCATGCTTGACAAGGACATGTTAATGTCACATATATAAAACAAATGCAGTTACTAGGATTAATATCAGGTTTAGACTCAAATAATATTAACAAGTGTGAAATGTATGCTAAAGCTAAAAGTACTAGAAAGACATATTTTTTCATAAATAAAAAAACTGAATTGTTGTGAGCACGTGATTTTTTTCCTATATGAATTACTCCCATAAAAAATCATTAAAAAAATTTTCCAATTTCATAAGAATTTTCGTAGAATTTTGTTAATTATTTGCATTATTGTGCATATTTAATTTTTATTTAAAAAATCAAAAATACCAAAAACCATCATGCATTGAATTTAGAATTTGCTCACATGTTAGGATTAATTAATTAGTTAGTTGTTTTATTAAAAAAATGAAAATCCCAAAAATGGCTAACTTTTACGTTCTTAGCTCTTAAATTTTGGATTATTAATTTTTCTCTTTGATTTAGGATCAATGAAAAGGTCTTATCAATAAAATTTCTATTTATCCGTGATCTAGGCATAGGTAGCAATCCATTCTAGAATCCTTCTCATTACCTCTCAGGGGAAAAACATCCCACAAAAAAACGAATTGTATAGTACGAAATAACATAAAAACTTCTTTTTTTAAGAAAAAAAATAAAAGATATGAATCCTCTAATTTTTATAAACTTTATAGTTAGATAATTAGCTTAATTTTATAATTTGAATAAATTTAAGAATTTAATTTAGGTTTTAATTAATTTTTTTAAAATATAATTAAAGAAAGAAAAGGAAATTGAAACAAAAAGCTGGTTTTAATTTAAATTGGGCCAAACCACTTTAAAAGTGTATGGGGTTGAATCGGATGCAATGCGGGTCGAGCGCGTATCCTTATACGGTCGTAGACGTCGGACGATATCCTCTCTTACGTCCATACGACGAAAGGGATACGCCCCGACCATAGAGGCGTATCAGCAGACTTGCCCGTACTGCCGCCCTGACTTCCTCTCCCCTATGCCGTTATTGTAATAATAGTAGCTCTGAAATGATGTAATGTGTTAGCGATGTGACCTTCCTTCTATATAAGGGAGGGTCTCCCTCATTTGTAAGGCAAGTGTTATTAGTCAATAATAATGCAATTCTCTCTCTATCATTCTCTCTCTATTTCATCTCTCTGTTACTAACTAGCTTTAACCCTTCATCAAGATCCATTACAACTTTATAAGAACAACCTTTATACGAATCTAAAGATCTATCTTTGGATATATTGCCATTGATTTTGATTACCCTCTCATATATTCTTTGATTGTTTTTAGCTCAAAAAGTAACTGATAACATTTTGAGTTGCACAATTTGGCGTCGTCTGTGGGGATTTCGAGAATCAAACTCGTAGTATACATCCACAAGATCCGATCATCGGAAAGAGCCCAGAAATGGCCGAAAACAACACCTGATCCAAAGTTGTGGTAGAAGTTACTACCAACCTCTTGAGTTCCATGAACGAGGCCGATGGTAGTGTTGCCATCAACGCCACCCCTGATATCACACCCGAGGTGGAAATCTCACCTTCCCCCTTCGGGAATCTTGCAACCCTGCAGGAGAAAGACACCTCCACTTCAAGAGAAGCACCCCCGGCGGTCAGGAAACTACTGGAGGGATGGCTAACCAGTACCCTGAGTGGCTTAGTGGAAAAGCCACCACGGGGCTATGAAAAATGCAGCACCAAGAACAAGCAACACCACCGCGGCAGGCGAACAGGAAGGAACACGAACCAACATCCAACCCATTGAAACGAAAACACACGACGACACATTGGCCTCCATTCTAAGGAAGATGGAAGAAATGGAAATCGAAAACCAAGCCCTCCGTGACCAAATGAAGAAGCACCAAGATAGAGTTGACAAGAACCCCAGAGAACCTAAACTTCTACCCAAAACGGGACGTAGAAAGGTTTGTAGAACAACCCTATATTGAAGAAGCCGCATCCTATGCCATCCCGAAGACCTTCAAGATGCCCCCTACCTAATGGTGTACGACGGAACCACCGATCTTGATGATCATCTCATCCACTACCTCAACACAGTGAAAGGTAATGACTTATCTAAAGAACAAGTACCATCAGTACTATTAAAGAAGTTTGGCAAAACATTGACCGGGGGAGCCTTGACCTGGTATTCCCAACTACCCGTCAAAGCAATCTCAACCTTCGAAGAGATGGCGAATAAGTTTATCACATCATACGCCGGTGCTAAAAAGGCAGAAGCAAGGGTAAATGATATCTTCGCCGTCAGACAAACCACGAGCGAAGGCCTCGGGGACTTCCTCGCCAGGTTCAACAGGGTAAGAATGAGCCTACCGAACATGTTAGAGGGCATGGCGGTAGCAACCTTCCAGAATGGACTCAGTAGAGACGGCTCTAGAGAAACCAAAAAATTGCTAAGTCGGCTTATTAAGTATCTTCCTACAACCTAGGACGAGATCCATAATACCTACTGCGCTGAAGTACGGGCAGACGAGGAGGATATCAAAGGACCGACCCGATGGCTGATCGCCATACATCCAGACACAAGGAGAGATCGATGACTCGAGGGACGCTAGGAACTCCCCCTCATCCTAGTAAAGAGCAACACCAGCTTTACATGAGGTCCCCCAGATTCACGTCCAAGCAACGGTCGTAGTCAATATAACCTGGTCTAATAAGTCCAAGATCGATCCCACACGGAATTAACCTACCAATCACAACTTTCACAACCCAAGAGTACTTCCGAATCAAGTTCCCAAAATTTAGAATATATTTTTGTGTGGATTTCGACTAACTACTACCTTTGCAAGATTTAAAAAGGCTTAAAAGAAAGAATTGAATATTGGGTAAAAATAATATGGAGAATGACTAAGGTATTGATTTCCCCTATTGATGGAATCCCTTATCGTTATGCTCATACAAATTGTTAATATATTCTATCAATCATGAACGCCATGTGTATCGTAACCCTCTCCCAAGCAATTACAATAATTTACTAGTGCACTCTCCCAAGCTACCCTAGCTAGCTTTAATTTGAATAGTTCACTTAAGACTGCACCCAAGACTTCGTTATTCCTAACCTCGACTTTACGCCTAAAGTTATAGATTCCTCCAATAACCCAGGTGTGGTGTTGTTCAACAATATACCTAAATATGCACTCTTTTCCAAGTTATGCACACTAAATAGGCACAGCTAATTGGGGATCCTACCAATTAACTACAACAAGAACGAGTTGAACAAATAGAAATCTAGTTCACAATTAGTAATCACATAAACGATAAGTTCATCACCCAATAGGTTCCATCAAAACCTTAGAAAAGGATTTAGCTACTCATGCTTAAAGAAACAAGAATAATAATTGAAATCATAAAGAAATACTTGATATAAAATAAAAGAATGAGTTGAGAGGATTCTCTCTTACTAAATATCTTGCAAAAGTAGTGAAAAATAGACAACATGCCTCAATGGGGCAAACTAGGAGTTTATATAGAGGTTTTAGGGCTCAAAAAACTAAGTTTGAGTCTAATTAGGAGAGCTGGGCGTCGCCTACCGCGGTTGGTTCGCGGCCGCGAGCTGACCGCGAACAGTATTTATTCGCGGTTCATCCGCGACCGCAAATGAACCGCGGAGGAACAGTGCTGCGGCTTTTTCTCTGCTTTTTCCAACACTTTTCACCTTAGCTCTTCTCTTGGCCTTTTCATCAACATATGACTTCAAAACAGCTCTTCTTAGCATCCATTGCATCACATGTACCTACAACACACAAACAAACACTAATCAAAGCATTTTGTCCTCATAAACAACATAAATACCATAACAAAGTGTAATTATTTAGGGCATAATTATAGTTAAATTCACCTATTATCAATACCCCACACTTAAATCTTTGCTCGTCCTCGAGCAACCTTAATCACACTTTAGGCCAATTAAAAAAATTTTGTCTCCCCCAAAATATGTCACAAAAGCTATTATACATGAACAACCTAAGATATGCACAATCTTTACCTAACCGCAAACTCTCATGCCCGCACATTATTACTTACTCTACTTATTACCAAAAACTTGCAAATTTACCTTCTTCCTCTTGAATTACATGCCCTCACAAAATTTATTGAGAGAAGTTCCCACACAATAACAATTCAAAGACATGGAACTTATAATTATCGAAAAAATTCACTCACTCTCAAAAAAGAACATTTATATGCATACAGACACACCATAGGCTTGCCCCTAGTGTAATACTCCACTAATCGAGTTATTCAATCATAGATCAAGAGGTCTTTAAGGGTTGTAATGTAGGCTATGGGACGGGTAGGATACTTTTGGTTATAGTGACTAACCTCCCTAAGCACTTTTCTTTTCCTTTTCACAACATCCCTTTTTGTTTTCTTCCTTATGTCTCCCATAAATATTCTTTCACTGTTCTTTACTTTTAACCCCCACTTTTCTTTTGTTGATGTAACTGGCCTTTCTAATTTTTACATATTCATTGATATAGATCTTTGTCTCATTGCTTTGCAACATTATTTTGGATGAGTCCACATTTTTCTATCATTAATTCTTGATTTTCCCTTTTTCAATTTTCCTTCACCCCACACTTAAACTTTTGCATTCATTACAATACAAGTGCTTCTAGGAGGTAAAGTAGAACATTATACATATTTGATGAACATTCAAAGGTTATCAAAGAATAGGCTTTAGGCTCGAAGGGGTTAACTAAGATATAATGTACGGGTTACACAAAGAAATGCCTCTATACTTTCTACAACCAAACAACTTCTATTTCGCTTTGCAAACACACAGGGCAAGTTCTAGGCATCATGTAAAGCATACAATGTAAGTAAAACCTCACACACACATGGCATGCAACTCATTTGGAATCCAGTTTATCTACAAAGTCCTATCGATGTTCAAGCAAGTATTATTGTGCAGTCTAAGGCATATTGAGATTCTACAGTCAAGCCTAGAAGATACATTCTCAAGTTTAATTTACGCTTTTGCTAATGTGCATATTCAGGGTTACATGTTTCCCTTTTACCTCTAATCCTGAGAAAAGAAAAATCTACCTAATCGGGTTCAAATAAAAATCCTTGGAAAAGAACCGTGGTCAAAAGAAAAACCAAGGGGGGGATGATACACTACCTATAAAAAGAAAATAAAAGAAAGAAAAATTCCTACGTGGACTATTTCCCTCAAGAGTACTTGTCCTAAATAATCTGTCATAAGGAAGAGTCCTCTACTCATATTTTTGTATTTTTTTAAATTTTCAAATTTTTTTATGTCTTTATTCCGACTTAGACCCTTAAGAAACCCGTCGCCAAGTGTCCATCATCAGGCCAAGCCTGCTAATATAATTTACAGCTACATCTACTATATACAATATACAATACAAGATAAGTCTCCCACCCCACACTTAAAATCATGCCATGTCCTCATGGTATAATAATACATGTATAGCACAGAAGGGTGAGAAAACTTACCTGGGATCTACCCCGTGTCTAGCCACTTTATCACTTTCTTTTTCACCCTATCCTTCATATTTAGGTTCAGCCTTGTTTTGCGTTTCCTGGAAGGTTTGTGCCCCTCTTCCCGGAGAATCTTGTGCATGCAGTATGCAAGGCTGATCCACTTTATGTTTGCCATGGTCCAACCATTGGCAGCTTTACATTTCTTGAGTACCTGTAATAGCTTTTGAGCCTGCACATCTAGCAAACCAGATGAGTAATAACAGGTAAAGTAGAGTTAGGACCTACAAATTCATACCTAAGATGAGATGGTAGTGGTTTAAGCTCAAGCTTTGCTGGCTCTTCTATGGATGGCTTTGCAGGAGGGGTCTCTCTTTTCTCTAAGTGTAGAGGCTCGAATTCAAGCTCTCTCTCCCAAAATCCCTTGCCTTCCAGAGATAGTACCCGTTCAGCTAAACTTTCACCATTTACCTCTGCCATGTTCATCAGACATGCTTGAAGTGGATCTTCAATGGTCAACTCTGCATCATCTGTCTCCACTATCACATCAACCGCATCAATAAGAGAGCAATTCACGAACTCACTAGGGCGCCTCATGGATTTTTGCACATTGAATATGATCTCCCCATCATTCAACCTCATCTTGAGTTCCCCAGTTTCACAATCAATTAGAGCTCTCCCGGTGGCTAGGAATGGTCTTTCTAGGATTATAGAAATTTCCTCGTCCACCTTGCAATCAAGAATAACAAAATCGGCGGGAAACACGAACTTCCCTACCTGGATAAGCACATCATCTAAAATACCAAATGGACGCTTAGCCATCCTGTCAGCAAGCTGTAGGAGCATAGAGATGGGCCTGGCTCTCCCAATGCCTAACCTCTTATAAATGACTAAGGGCATGAGATTAATGCTTTCCCCCAAATCACATAAAGCCTTAGTAAAGGCATAATTTCCTATAGTGCATGGGATGGTGAAGCTACCTGGATCAGATAGCTTCTCAGCAATGGGTCTGGAGACCACTGCACTACAAGTCTGGGTAAGTGCTACGGTGGCCAAGTCTTGGAAATCAAATTTCCGCGACATCAAATCTTTCATCATCTTAGCATAACCAGGCATTTCTTTTAAAGCTTCAATTAAGGGAATCTTTACCTGGATTTGCTTGAGCATTTCAAAGAACTTTTTGTATTGCTCTTATTTCTGGTGTTTGACCAACCTTTGGGGGAATGGTGGTGGAGGCCTCTTCTTCCCAGTGCTTTGGGACTTTTCTTTCTCTGTCACTTTTTCTTCAACCTGCTGCTCTACCTGTTCAGCTACTTTTTCCGTTCCCTGCTGCATCTCTTTATTTTTAGCAACTGGCTGGACTGTAATATCTGTCAACCCGGTGGACTCATCTAGTTTAATGGGCAATAGAGCGAGTGTCTCAGCCTGTATGTCGATTTTCTCAACTTTCTTTCTTAGCATCAAGATCTCTACCACTTCTCAGAGTCACTGCCATCATCTGCACTGGGACTTGGTCTTTTGGGTTTGTTTGTGATCTGTAGGCAATGTCCCTTGAGGACGATTGTTGAGAGACATAGCAATCTGGCCCACCTGTACTTCAATATTCTTGATGGCTGCATCATGTGCATCTATCCTCTCATTGGTTTTGGTATTTGACCCAATTACCTGTTGCATCATAGCTTCCAACCTTGCGAACCCATCGTCATTTCTACCCCCATGTTGTGGTGGAGGTGGATGATATCCCTGCTGCTGATTGCTGAAATTCTGAAGTCTAGGATACAGAGCCATGTTATGTGGTGGCCTCATACCTGCTGCATTATATTGTGGCTGAGGAGGCCTAAACTGCTGTGGAGCCTGCTGACCCCAACTCTGGTTACCTTGTCGCTGCCCTCCATAATTAGCCACATAATTCATGTCTTCATGTTGATGATGATGTTCTTGGTCTGCAGCCCATGGATTACCTACGGGTTGGCTAATGCAAGATGTGTATAAACCACCATTGGTAGTGTCTACAATATGAACCTGCTGCTTGACCTCAGATTATTCCACCTTCTTTGTCAGGATGCTCATTTGTGTCAATAAGGTTGCCATGTTCTCCTCCATAGTGCTTGATGGATTCAGAGGTACAGAGTGTACCACTGGTGTGATAGGAGCATTCCTGGTCGTCCACCCAGAATTTTTGAGCCATCTTGTCTAGCAAATTTTGGCCTTCTCTCCAAGTCTTGCTCAGAAAAGCCCCACCTGCTGAAGCATCTACAATATTCTTCATACTATCTAAAAGCCCCATGTAGAACCTTTGACCCAACATCTGCTCAGGAATCCCATGGTGAGGACACATAACAAGCATACCTTTGAATCTGCCCCAAGTTTCATGTAATGTCTCCATTGGTTTCTGCTTGAAGCTCACAATCTCATCAATTTGCTGAGCTGTCTTGTTAGGTGGATGAAACTTGTTGTGGAATTGCTTGACTAACTCATCCCATGTTGCAATAGAGTTTATGGGGAGTGAGTTTAGCCATACCTGTGCAGCCCCTGTAACTGTGAATGGAAAGAGCAATAGTCTGATGGCTTCCGGAGTCACATTCGGTTGCCTCTGTGTCTTGCATATCGAGAGAAAGTTCTTCAGGTGCTTTTGTGGATCTTCAACCTGAGTCCCAGAGAATAATCCCTTGTTTTGCAACAAGTGTAGAATGCTGTTAGTAATCTGGAAAGACTCAGCTTGAATCGTTGGCACAATAATGACAGTTGCCAAATTATCCGATGTTGGTTGTGCCCAGTCATATAGTGCACCTTCCTGCGCCTCCTGCGCGTTTAACCCAGCTTGCCAGTTTGGGTCGTTCACATCTCCCATGTCGAAATCTAGTTTAATTGGTTGCTGAGATTGCTGAATTTGTTTGATTGCCCTGTTACGTGCCCGGAAAGTTTGTTCTGGGTCTGAGAGTCCTTCAATTAGTTCTCCAGTCCTTGCAGATTTTCTAGGCATGCACCTGAGTACCCAACTTCAACAACCGTCAAAAAATTCAATGTAAAGTGTGTAGAAAGAACCTGTCTGCACAAGAATCTTGTAGTTCTGTCAATGGCAATTGATAATTCTGTTAATTCCCCGGCAACGGCGCCAGAATTGATTCATGTCCAAGCAACGGTCGTAGTCAATATAACCTGGTCTAATAAGTCCAAGATCGATCCCACAGGGAATTAACCTACTAATCACAATTCAGAACCTAAGAGTACTTCCGAATCGATTTTCCAAAATTTAGAATATATTTTTGTATGGATTTTGACAAACTACTACCTTTGCAAGAATTAAAAAGGCTTAAAAGAAAGAATTGAATATTGAGTAAAAATAATATGGAGAAGGACTAAGGTATTGATTTCCCCTATTGATGGAATCCCTTATCGTTATGCTCATACAAATTATTAATATATTCTATCAATCATGAACGCTATGTGTATCGTAACCCTCTCCCGAGCAATTACAATAATTTACTAGTGCACTCTCCCGATCTACCCTAGCTAGCTTTAATTTGAATAGTTCACTTAAGATTGCACCCAAGACTTCGTTATTCCTAATCCTGTCTTTACGCCTAAAGTTATAGATTCCTACAATAACCTAGGTGTGGTGTTGTTCAACAATATACCTAAATATGCACTCTTTTCCAAGTTATGCACACTAAATAGGCACAACTAATCGGGGATCCTACCAATTAACTACAACAAGAACGAAGTTGAACAAATAGAAATCTAGTTCACAATTTGTAATCACATAAACGATAAGTTCATCACCCAATAGGTTCCATCAAAATCTTAGAAAAGGATTTAGCTACTCATGCTTAAAGAAACAAGAATAATAATTGAAATCATAAAGAAATACTTGATATAAAATAAAAGAATGAGTTGAGAGGATTCTCTCTTACTAAATATCTTGCAAAAATAGTGAAAAATAGACAACATGCCTCTATGGGGCAAACTAGGAGTTTATATAGAGGTTTTTGGGCTAAAAAAACTAAGTTTGAGTCTAATTAGGAGAGCTGGGCGTCGCCTTCCGCGGTTGGTTCGTGGCCGCGAGCTGACCGCGAACAGTAAAACTTCAGAAAGCCTCTTTATTCGCGGTTCATCCGCGACCACGAATGAACCGCGGAGGAACAGTGTTGCGACGTTTTCTCTGCTTTTTCCAGCTCTTTTCACCTTAGCTCTTCTCTTGGCCTTTTCATCAACATATGACTTCAAAACAGCTCTTCTTAGCATCCATTGCATCACATGTACCTATAACACACAAACAAACACTAATCAAAGCATTTTGTCATCATAAACAACATAAATACCATAACAAAGCGTGATTATTTAGGGCATAATTATAGTCAAATTCACCAATTATCACCCTCCTTCCGCCCTCTCGCCATGCGGACGCCCTGCAATGCTATCTCGCCCCACTCAAAAATGAACGAGGCACGCCCCTTTTACTTTCTTCACATAACTTCTGTGTCTCTCCTTCAGAAATCGTGTACGCACTAGAGAAGCTCGGCACCAAGGTGCATTGTCCTCAAAAGACGAAATCAGACCCTGCCACAAGAAATTCAAACGTCCTGTGTGAATTCCACCAAGAACGGCGGCACAGGACCGAAGACTGCATCGGCCTACAACAAGAAGTCGTCAGGATGCCAAACCAAGGGTACCTGAAGGAGTTGCTTAGCGACAAGGGGAATGCTAATTTTGCATGCGGATGAGAACATTCCCGTGGGCCTCCAAAACCACCCTCTCCGACGCGCATGGTGAATATGATCGTCGGAGAAGGGAACGATGTCGCCATCAATCATGTCAAATTCGCCAACACGCACAGACTGAAGAGGACCATCTCCCACGAACGGTATGGTGACCTCGAAGGAAGTATCAGCTTCGATAAGTCTGATGCCGACGGTTTGTGTCTCCCTCATTATGATGCTTTAGTTATTACTTTACATATCATCGATACGAATGTCAGGAGAGTCATGATCGATGACGGAAGCAGCGCCTGTATCATCCATCCAAGAGTCCTCTCACAGATGGGACTCGAAGACAGAATAACCCCCCGCTTCATAACTCTAACTGGTTTTAACAATGTAGTGGAGCGTATATCGGGAGAAGTAACCATACCTGTCCTCGTGGGGGGAGTCACCCTGGAAACCACATTCCATGTGATGAACCAGGAGACAGCCTATAATGTCATCATCGGGCGCCCATGGATACATGCCATGCGAGCGGCCCCCTCAAGCTTGTATCAAGTGGTCAAATTCCCTACCCCATAAGGAATATTCAGCATCAAAGAAGAACCGCGCACAGCGCAAGAGTGCTATAAAATAACACAAGACTACACCCACACCCGGCAATTGAACGGGGCGAGCGTAGAAGCATAGCAATCAGCCATGTTGGGGACCAAGGCGGACCCGACGACCGATGCCATCAGAGACTTAGACGTTGTGGAAGCCTGTGAAGCTACGATCGAGGACCTCGATCCAGTTCAGCTAGATCGTGGCAACCCCGAAAGGAAGGCATACATCGGCCACGGGCTCGCCAACCCGGGTAAGTATCATGAATTTTTGACTAACCATACAAACACATTTGCTTTTTCCCATGCAGACATGCCAGGGATCTCGCCAGATATCGCCACCCACCGGCTCAACATGGACCCACTACAACTGCCAGTAAGGCAAATTAGGAGAAAGTTCAACATCGCAATTAATGAGGCAGTCCGTGAAGAAGTAGACAAGTTGCTGGCCAATGGCTCCGTCAGGGAGTCGAAGTACCCACAATGGATCCTCAACGTAGTGATGGTCAAAAAGAAGAACGGGAAGTGGAGGATGTGCGTGGACTTCACCGACCTAAACAAGGCCTGTCCTAAGGACTCGTTCCCCCTACCTCACATCGATCAACTAATCGACGCCACCGCCGGACACGATTTACTAAGTTTCTTGGACGCATACTCTGGCTATAACCAAATCCTGATGGCCGAGGAAAATCAGGAGAAAACCACGTTCATCATACACCAGGTACCTACTGTTACAGAGTGATGCCCTTTGGGCTTAAGAACGTATGGGCTACTTACCAAAGGCTGGTCACTAAGATGTTCAAGGAGCAACTTGGGAAAACTATAGAGGTTTACATCAACGACATGCTAGTGCAGTCGGCATGGAAGGATGATCACATCGACCACTTATGAGAGGCCTTCGAGATACTGAACAAGTACGAAATGAAGCTAAATTCTGAGAAATGCGCCTTCGACATAGCGTCAGGAAAGTTCCTTGGCTTTCTCGTATCTCAAAGAGGGATCAAAGTCAACCCCGATCAGATCAAGGCAATCACCTCAATACCCAAAACACTCAACAGCAAAAAACAGGTTCAGAAGTTGATAGGCTGAATAGACGCCCTCTCCCACTTCATCTCCCGATCGTCAAACGGATGCCACAAATTCTTCAGCGTGTTGAGAAAGGACAACAGATTCCACTATAATGACGAATGCATCAAATCCCTGCAAGAACTGAAGGCATATCTATCGTCGCTACCATTGTTGTCAAAAGCAAAGCCAGGTGAGCCTCTACTGACATATCTAGCCATTCAGAGGTTGCGGTCAGCGCGGTACTGGTTCGCGAAGAAAAAGGTACGCAATCACCTATCTATTACATTAGCAAAACCCTAGTAGACGCCAAAACTCGGTACCCGTACCTCGAGAAAATGGCTTTGGCACTGGTCACGGCTTCCAGAAAGTTGAGACCCTACTTCCAGTGCCACCCCATCAGAGTAGTAACCACTTTCCCTCTGAGGAGCATCCTGCACAAGACTGAACTATTGGGCCGTATCACTAGATGGTCCATAGAGCTCAGCGAGCACGACATCACCTATATCCGCAGAACCGCCATCAAGTCACAAGTCCTTGCCGACTTCGTGGCCGATTTTAGTGTCAAAATCTCACCAGAGGCGAAGAAGGAAGCCCTGCAAGCCGCTTCAAACACCGACCCCTAGATCCTCCATACCGATGGGGCCGCAGATGCCTCGGGATCGGGGACTCTTCCTCGAAGTTCCCACGGGCAAAGTCATTTGCCAGTCCATACTATGTCTTGAGATGACTAACAATAAGGCAGAATATGAAGCTGTTAATGCAGGTATATAATTAGCCATCACGTACGGAGCTCGCGACTGGTCCTACATTGCGACTCACACCTTGTGGTAAATCAAGTCACCGGGACTTATTAGGTCAAGGAACAGAGACTACAAAAATACTAAACGGAGATCTGCAAACTAATGGCCCAGCTCGACGAATGCCGCTTCGAGCAAGCTCGTATGGTGCACAACGCCGAAGTAGACGGACTGGCTAAATTGGCCGCGGCCACCACCAAGTTGAATAAAGAAAGCACTGTCACCCTCCTACACTCCGCGATCGACCACACCGAGGTACTCTCCCTGCATCTGACTTGGGACTAGTGCAATCAATGTGTATCATCTTTGCAGAATGGAAACCTACCACACGACAAAAAAGAAGTAAGAAATCTTCGCATACAAGCGGCGAGGTATTATTTGGTAAAGAACGACCTCTACAAAAGAACTTTTGGAGGCCCCCTAGCTAAGTGCCTAGGCCCCATGGAGACGACGCCTGTGTTAGAGGAAGTCCACGAAGGTCATTGCGGTGCTCATACGGGCAACCAAGCACTCGTGCGATGTCTAATACGGGCTGGGTACTACTGGCCCACCATGAAAAAGGACGCGGCGGAATACGTTCGCCAATGCGAAAAATGTCAAAAGTTTACCCGTCTGATATATCAGCCGGGGGAACCCCTCCACTCGGTCACGTCACCATGGCCCTTCATCAAATGGGGAATGGACATAGTCGGACCACTACTCGTCGGACGAGGGAAGGTACGCTTCTTATTAGCTGATTATTTCTCTAAGTGGGTGGAAGCAAGTGCCTACGCCCAGATCCGCGAGCAAGAGGTCATCGCCTTCATCTGGAAAAATATCATATGTCGCTTCGGCATCCCCAAAGAAATAACCTGCAACAATGGACGATAGTTCATAGGATAAAAAATAACCGACTTCTTCGACAAATGGCGCATCAAGAGAATACTTTTAGTGCCATATCATCCAGCCTCCAACGGCCAGGCAGATTCATCCAACAAAACCATACTAGACATTTTGAAGAAAAAGCTCAAAGACGCCAAAGAATTATGGCCTGAGCTACTGCCAGAAGTACTATGGGCACACAAGACTACCCCCAAATCCTCCACAGGAGAAACTCCTTACTTATTGGTCTACGGGACTGATGCCATCATACCGGTCGAAGTCGGCGAACCAAGCCTAAGGTACTCGCACACAAGCGTAGAAGAGAATGATGCAAACCGACTACAAAATCTAGATGAAGCCGAAGAAAGAAGGGAAATGGCCCACGTTAGGCTAGTGGCCCAAAAACAGCAGATCGAGAGTACTACAACAAAAAAGCAAAAATCTGTCCACTCAAGGTAGGCGACTATGTGTTAAAGGCCAAGTCATTGGCATCCAAAGACCCTAATGAAGGAAAGTTGGGCACCAATTGGGACAGACCCTACAAAATCATCGCAGCAGCAGACAAAGGCTCCTTCAAGTTGGAAATCATGAACGGGAAGGCGCTCCAAAACAACTGGAACATCTCCCACGGCAAACATTTCCATTTCTAAAGAGTATCCCCCAAGTCGTACTATTTTTCCCTCATCCAAGTTTTGTCCCAATTGGGTTTTCTTGGAGAGGTTTTTAATGAGGCAACGAAGGAGATGCTCGAAAAGCATACCGGCAATCGACACGAATGGTGTATCACATGGAGTAAGGCTACGGCCATCTCCAATGTATGAATGGCTACGACCATCTACAATATATGAAAGGCTATGGACATCTCCAATGTATGAAAGGCTACGGCCATCTCCAATGTATGAAAGGCTAAGGTCATCTCCAATGTATGAAAGGTTATGGCCATCTCCCATGTATGAAAGTCTACGACCATCTCTAATGTACGAAAGTCTACGGCTACCCATATAAGCAAAGGGCTAAGGCCCTAACAACGTAAGGAAAGACAAAAGTCATCCTCGACAAAAATAAGGCTACAGCCACCCATAAAAGCAAAGGGCTAAGGCCCTGATAGCGTAAGGAGAGACTATGGTCGCCTCTGATATACGAAAGGCTAAGGCCCTAACAACGTAAGAAAAGTCCAAAGTCATCCTTGACAAAAATAAGGCTACGGCCACCCATAAAAGCAAAAGGCTAAGGCCCTGATGGCGTAAGGAGAGACTACGGTCGCCTCCAATAAATGCAAAAGGCTAGGGCCGTGATGGCGTAAGGAGAGACTATGGTCTCCTCCAATAAATGCAAAAAGCTAAGGCACTGATGGCATAAGGAGAGACTACGGTCTCCTCCAATAAATGTAAAATGCTAAGGCACTGATGGCGTAAGGAGAGACTACGGTCGCCTCCAATAAACGCAAAAAGCTAAGGCATTGATGGTGTAAGGAGAGACTACGGTCGCCTCCAATGAACGCAAATAGCCAAGGCCCTAACGGCATAAGGAGAGACTACAGTCACCTTCAACATAAGCATAAAGGGTTAAGGCCCTAACAGCTTATGAAATGACTATGATAAATAAAAGGCCACACCACGCACAACACAGAAGTTGCAAAAGAAAACAAAAAAATACAAGCAGTTCCCATGAACTCATCAAAAAATCATCTTAATAAATTACAAGGTTACAAGATAATCTCGATGACAAAAAGAGAGAAAATCCTATCTAACTGCCGTGGCCCCCATCACCTTCATCCGCACCAGCCGCACCGTCATCACGGTCCCCATCACCTTCGTCCCGAAACACCCTATCAATCTCCCGGTGCCCAATTGGTCCACCTCCGCAAAGGAACCGCTCATTTGGTCAGGAGAGTCGAGGTCATACCCACAAGCCTCACATGCGACCCTAACGAGGCAATGCAGAGCTTCGACCTCCGCCTCATTGGCTCTACCGGTGGCCAACAGCTCCTCAAAAATAGTCCGTCTTGCCTCAGCGTATACAAGCATGTCGTGAGCCTCACGAGACGTACCGCCAGCTAGAGCAATAGTCTCCGCCTGTTGAGGGGAAGCCATCTCATTCATTGCGGTCCTAAGCTCGACGGTAAGGGCATCAACCCTGGCACGCAACTCTGCCGCCTCCGCCATCGCCACACGGCCCAAGTCCAGCTCTACCTCCCGCTACTGGAGGACTCTCCAATTCAGTGTTTCGGGCCACAGCGGCCATTAAGTACGCCTCCGCCCTCTCCAGTTTGGCCATACGCTCCCGCAACTCATCCTCCACCAGCTTCAAGCCCTCACGAAAAACTTGAAATTGAGGACCCTGGGTATAGAGATCCGCCAGTGTTTTGTGCTTACTTTGAGCCTCCCGGTACTTCTTTGATGCCTTTCTGAGGGCAGCATTCTTCTTTCGCTCCCTCCGGCCCCACTCCACCTCCAAGATGAGGGTCTGTGAAAAAGGTAAAGAGAAGACACAAGTCAAAGCAACATAATACCTCACGGCTCATAAGAAAACTATGAAAAGCAGTGACCAAGTTATAACTATAAGGCAGCATTGGCGACTCGACGAGCCAGATCCCTGTCGCTCACGGCCTTCAAAGATTTCGCCTCGACAGCCCCCCATAGCAAGGACATATCCGCCGCGGCCTGCTCACTTTCCAACATCAAATTGTATCTTGTAGGGATCATGAGCCGATGAGTGGGACCTATCATCGTCATATCCACCCGGGCGTAGTCCTGCTGCGGCACGTCTGCGGAAGCAGGAGCCTGTACGGAAGCAGCCCCTCCTTGTCTATAGCCTAGCCGGTGACAGCCGACGCGCTATCATCCTCAGCACGCGGGGAAGCGGTACTCCTCGCAACCTCTCTCTAAAGGGTCGCCTTCTCCGATCGGATGCTGTCGCCCGTAAAAACTAGGCTCGACTCGGGGCAGCGAGTAATCACCTTTCCTGTTTTCCACGACCACCCCATTTTCGAGGAGTAGTCGGTGCCTCTTTTGCTCCAACGGTGTCACGCCCCAAATCGGGGAACATGACCGGCGCCTGACCGGGTTGCCCCAGTCAAGCGGACCTGGGTGCCTTTCATTCCCGCGCGTTACCCCTGTGTTGAATATTCCTCATTAACCAAATATCTTACAAATCATAAATGACTTCACGATAAACAAACAAAACCATACGAGTGATTCATTAACAAGTTTGCAATTTTTACAACGCCCGACATAACATAATATATACGTAAGACTGGAATCCCACAGTTTGCATGTCTACAGAGCCTCTAGAATACATAAAGGGAATACTATACTTTGCCGGTAACAAGGCTCAGGCTATACCTTGCAAAAACCAAAATGAAATCTAAACAAAAGTGGCATGAGCCACACAGGGCCCCGAGGAAGAAAGGGGCTCACCAAAACGAGCAGTGGAAGGTGAAGAATACTACTGCCGATGCGCTGAAGTGCCTGCTACTAAACCACCTACAATCATAACACAAATGTAGCGTCCCCGGCAAAAGGGACGTCAGTACACTTGAATTGTACTGGTATGTATATACAAACTTTGTCCCAAGTAAACTCAAGCCGTTAAACAAGAATCACAATGACAAGACAGCCAATAGATTACATCAAGAAATTAATTAAGCTAACTAACCATGTTTCCCACCTTTTACTCATTTCAGATAAGCCACAACACAAGCACGTTTAAATTCCACAAATAGAACAACAACCAAGCAACCACATAAATTGCAAGTAGTCAAACATAGGGGCAATCAGTGCCCCCCAGGTTGCAAACTCTCCTGCTGTCTCCTTTCACAATTTCATATCAATAATTTTTATTTCAATTTCATTTGCGATTTCGATCGCTTTCCATCCTTATTACCTCGTCCGCCATTATTACCTCGGCCACCCTAATCACCCCAACCCACACCTTATTTCTTCATGTTGCGGCGCGCAACCCGATCCCACCGTACAGTTTTTCAAACACAACAATCACGAATAGCAGATAAGGTTCTACACACAATTACAATAAGTTCAAATAAGCAACTTACACATTGGTTCATGTTCTCAATTACTGCTCAAAGCCAATATCACAACCAAGTTACAATGTTCTCAAAAATCGAGGGTATTCATACTGTTATGTTCAATAACTTACCACACCTCAAGTGTTTCGTTTCTTTTCCACAAGGTACCATATATGCCATCATAGCAATTGTTCACAATTCTTTACCAAATTAAACTCTCATTTATCTTTCGGCTCATATCTCATATTACTTCACTCATAGTTCAACAACAACTTTGAATATCCAACAACAACATCAAGAATTTCACACAATTAGTCAAATTAACATGAACTCAACAATTTCACACATATAGGCGATTTCACAAGAATCAAAATTAGCCATACATACCTGGTACCGAGTTTTCTTCCTTTAACTTCCTACTTTATGCTTACCCAAGCTATCCTAGCTTTGCCGACCTTGTTTCGCATATTCTTACACCTATTCACTTCCTCTTTACTAAAAATCAAGTTCAAATAACCATGCATGAGTACAAAAGTCCATTTTCAAAAGCTATTATATGCAAACCTCTCTTTACCCCTTTAAAACTGAAAATTAGAGGAAAAATAGTTAGGGTTTTTACCTTGTAAAGATTGGGGAAGTTGAATCTTGGCCCTAGAATCCTTTGGACTTAATGGTTGGAACAATCTTTGAAGATGAAGAACTTCTCTCTCTAAAACCCCTCTCTTCTCTCTCTAATTTTGGTAAGATGATATGATAAAATGAACGAGAAAGGCATTATTATAAAGAAGAGGTCGGGTTGAATTTTATAAAATTCCTGGGCCGGGTCAATTCTGTGGTCGCATCTGCGATCGCAGAATCAACATGCGGTCCGCATAGTGACCGCGGAATTGCCCCAAAATTTACACAAGTTCTGTTAAGGAATGCGACCAAAATGCGGCCCGCATTCTTGATCTGCGGTTGCATAGTTCACCGTAGATTTGCCACCCAAAACCTTCGAGAATTTATGCGGTAGTTCTGCGGTCCGCAGATCCGTTATGCGATCGCATATCGACTGCATTCTCAACACCCAATTTTTCAAACATACTGTTAAGCTCTGCGGCAGGAATGCGGTCCGCATAGCAGATCTGCGGTCGCACTCCTGACCGCAGAATTGACACTTTTCTGGAAAAATTGACTCTTCTACATTTTTGAAAATTAAATCACTACCAAGGGTCCGAACCGCGGCGAGCAAGCTCGCCGCGAAGAATTCTACGCATTCTTAACACATTATTCGGACCATGACACTATAGCTACTAGGTTTTATGCACAAAAATTTTACGGGGCCTTACAATCACGACCAGATCGATTCATCCTCGAATAAGGATTTTGAAAAAAAAATGAGTTGGTTTTGAAAGACATGATATGCAAACTATCAAAATTTTAACTAACTCTTATATTTTAGAAAACTTTCGCCAGAGTTTCCTTTGTATTATGGACATATCCACCTGTCAGAGGGCCCCCGAAACACATTACCAAACGACAATGTACAAATACAACACTTTCCACAACTCATATATACTTTCTTGCCTCAACAAATGCACATAAACTAGTCACTTCAATGAGTTCTTTCCTTATTTAATCATCTTAATACACTATGTACACAAAAACAAACCATTACCAATCTACACTTACTACTAGTTGTTTATTTAACACGTAAATCTTTATAAGGCTTTCATTTATCAAGAAAGGTTCAAGTGACCCAAGGTAACAACACATTTAACTCATTACAAAATGAAGGAGACTTTACTAATACTAAGAGGGAAACAACTTAGGCAAGATGACGGTTACTAGGAGTAGGAGGGTCACCTAATTTCTTCTAGGCTTGATCGAACAAATGGGGGTACTTTTCCTTCATCTCTTTTTCTGCTTCCTATGTGGCCTCCTCAACTTGTTGACTTCGCCACAATAATTTAACAGAGGCAACTTCCTTATTTCTCAACTTACGGACTTGCCTATCAAGAATGGCAACTAGAACTTTTTCATATGACAAATCTTCATTAACCTCTATAGCCTCGACTGGCATGATGGTGGATGGATCTCTAATCACTTTCTTCAACATGGACACGTGGAATACCGGGTGCACTGATGACATCTCGGGAGGCAACTCTAGCCTATAAGCAACTTGACCAATCCTTTGAACGATCCGATATGGCCCGACATACCTAGGACTCAATTTCCCTTTCTTTCCAAATCGCATGACTCCCTTCATAGGAGATACCCTCAAGAATACCCAATCATCGACTTGAAACTCCAAATCCCTTCGGCGAACGTCTGCATAGGATTTTTGACGACTCTGTGTTGTTTTCATTCTCTCCTGAATAACCTTGACCTTTTCCATAGTTTCGTACACCATATCCGGCCCTAGCAATTCCGCTTCACCTACCTCAAACCACCCGATTGGCGACCTACATCTTCTCCCGTACAATGCCTCAAACGGGGCCATCTGAATGCTAGCATGATAGCTGTTATTGTAAGCAAATTCTATCAGTGGCAAGTGTTCATCCCAATTACCTTAAAAATCTAAGACACAAGCCCGCAACATATCTTCAAGCGTCTGAATGGTCCGCTCGGCCTGACCGTCGGTCTGTGGATGGAAAGTTGTGCTGAGATTCACCTGAGTTCCCAAACCTTGCTGAAACGTCTTCCAAAAGTTAGCTGTGAATTGAGCCCCGTGATCCGAGATAACAGAAAGTGGAGTGCCATGAAGCCTTACTATCTCCTTGATGTACAACCTTGCATATTGCTCCGCAGTATCAGTGGACTTGACTGGCAGGAAGTGAGCTGATTTGGTGAGTCGATCCACTATCACCCATATTGAGTCGAACTTACGCCGAGTGCGAGGTAACCCCACCACGAAATCCATATTGATCATCTCCCATTTCCACCTTGGTATTTCTATAAGTTGAGTTAATCCACCGGGCCGTTGATGCTCGGCCTTCACTTGCTGGCAGTTCGGGCATCTAGCTACAAAGCTTGCCACATCTTTTTTCATACCGTTCCACCAATAAATCTCCTTAAGGTCATGATACATTTTCGTGGAACCTGGGTGTACCGAATACCTGGAAATATGAGCCTCTGCCATTACCTTCTCCCGAAGCTCGTTCACGTCCGGAACACATAGTCTATCTTGGCACCGCAATACACCATCCTCGCTACTGAGTACAAATGCTGAGGTCTTGTTATTCATAACTGCTTCCTTCACCCGAACCAATGCTGGATCCATGAACTATTTTTCCTTAATTTCCGCGACCAGTGATAATTCTTCTCCATTATGCACCAAAACATACCCCTCACCAGACGCCAAGATACGAACCCCCAAACTGGCTAATTGGTAAACCTCCCGAGCCAGGGGTCTCCGATCCACACCCAAATGAGCCAAACTACCAATGGATTTTCGACTAAGAGCATCGGCTACCACATTTGCCTTCCCTGGATGGTACAGTATGTTCAAATCATAGTCCTTGAGTAGTTCTAACCACCGCCGCTGTCTCAGATTCAGCTCTTTCTGCTTGAACAAATATTGGAGGCTCTTGTGGTCTGAAACCACATCTACATGAACCCCATAAAGATAGTGTCGCCATATTTTCAAGGCAAACACAACAGCAGCAAGTTCCAAATCATGCGTCGGATAATTCTTCTCATGGTTCTTGAGTTGCTTGGAAGCATAAGCTATGACCTTTCCGTGCTGCATCAATACACATCCCAAACCAACTCTGGAGGCATCACAATAAACTACAAATCCCTCTGTGCCTTCTGGCAAGGCCAATACTGGTGCCGAGGTCAATCTTGACTTCAATTCTTGGAAACTTTTCTCACATGCATCGGACCACCGGAACTTAACTGCCTTCTGCGTCAGTTTTGTCAATGGGGAAGCGAGGGTCGAGAACCCCCTACAAACCTCCGATAGTACCCTGCCAAACCCAAGAAGCTACGAATCTCTGTCGGGGTCGTGGGTCTAGGCCATTCTTTCACTGCCGCAATCTTCTGAGGATCCACATGAATTCCCTTACTGGAAATAACATGCCCTAGAAAGGCTACGGACTCCAACATTTTGAGAACTTGGCATACAATTGATGCTGAAGAAGGGTCTGCAATGCTGCTCTGAGGTGAATGGCATGATCTTCCCCGCTCCGAGAGTAGATGAGGATGTCGTCAATGAATACAATCACAAAGGAATCTAGGAATGGCTTGAATACCCGATTCATAAGGTCCATGAAAGCTGCTGGGGCATTGGTTAGCCCAAAAGACATGACCAAAAACTCGAAGTGACCATAACGAGTTCTGAAGGCGGTCTTAGGAATATCCTGCTCCCTGATTTTCAATTGGTGGTACCCAGACCGTAAATCAATCTTTAAGAAGAACTTCGCTCCCTGCAATTGGTCAAACAGATCATCCACTCGAGGTAAATGATAGTTATTCTTGATGGTGACTTTGTTGAGCTGCCGATAATCAATACACATTCGAAGTGACCCATCCTTCTTTCTGACAAAGAGAACCGGAGCACCCCACGGCGACACACTCGCTCGTATGAACCCTTTCTCTAATAAATCCCACAGCTGCTCCTTTAACTCCCTTAACTCTGCTGGTGCCATTCCGTATGGTGGAATGGATATTGGATGAGTATCTAGCAATATATCGATCCCAAAATCAATCTCCCTATCCGGCGGAACGCCTGGAAGCTCATCCGGAAACACTTCAGGAAATTCATTCACAATTGGCACGGACTCGAGGGTAGGCACCTCTGAGGTGGTGTCCGTTACCCGAACCAAGTGATATATACACCCCTTCTTAATCATCTTCGAAGCCTTAAGGTAGGAAATAAACCTACCCCTTGGCACTACACCATTTCCTCTCCATTCAATAACTGGCTCATTAGGGAACTCATTAGGGAACTCGAGCCTCATAACTCTCGTCCGACAGTCAAGCTTGGCAAAGCATGAATAGAGCTAATCCATCCCCATAATTACATCGAAATCAACCATACCAAGCTCAATAAGATCGGCTGTGGTATCACGACCACTCACTGTAACAACGCAATTTCTATAGACTCCTGAGGCTATAATAGGATTACCAACCGTAGTCGACACAGAGAACGGCTCAGGAAGCTATTCGAGTTCTATCCCAAAACTTGAAGCAACGAATGGAGTAACAGAAGACAAGGAGGACCCCAGATTAATAAGGGCATAGCATCAATAGTCTGAACAGACAGGATACCTGTAACAACATCTGGAGAAGCCTCGGCATTTTGGCAGCCACTCAATGCATAGAATCGGCTAGGTCCACCCCTACTATGAGCTCCACCCCTAGCTGCACCATGCCCTGCTGATGCTGGAGTACACGCTGATGATGTAGCAGCCGAAGAACCGGATGACTAAGCAGATCCCCTACCTATACCCTGACGGGGTGCACGGCAGTCCCGCTGAATGTGGCCTCTCACCCCGCACCCGAAGCACACCGGGATGTCAAGGTAGCAAGTCTCCGTATGAAATCTCCCACACTTGGGGCATGTAGGTCTCCCCTGCTATTGGGACCTCACCCTAGGACGACCAGACTGATGAGACCTCCTACTGTCTGAACCGGGTCTCGAGTAACTGCCCTGCTGATGACTGTGCACGGATGGCGGTGCACTCGCGGAAGACTGAGCATATGACTGGGATGGCCCTGATGACCCTCTCCCTGGAAGTGATCTCCCTGAATGACCTATTGATCGGGCCCTGCTGCTACTTTCTCTTTCTGCACAAATCTTCAATTTCCTAGCCTCTGTGGCCTGAGCAAACCCCACGATCCTCCCATAGTTCATGTCTGAGTGCAAAGTTGTTGTGGCGGCCTCATTCACTACCAAAGGGCTATGGCCCTAAACAAACCGTCGAACCCGAGCATCCATGGTCGACACTAAATGAGGAGCGTACTTGGACAACCTTACGAACTCCATGTGATACTCCCAAACACTCATACTGCCCTGTTTGAGGACCTCGAACTCAGTGGCACGGGTTGACATTATCTCAACAGGAAAGAAGTGGTCCATGAATGCATCCACAAACTCATCCCATCTGGCCGGAGGGCTCCCTTCCTCAAAGGAATCCTCCCACATTTCGATCCATGAACGTGCCGCTCCCTTAAGCCTGTAAGACGCCAACTCTACCCCCTCTATATCTGTAGCCTTCATCACTTTGAGGGTCTTGTATATCTCATCAAGGAAGTCTTGTGGGTCAGCCTATGGATCGGTACCTGAGAATTCTGGAGGGGCCAACCGCAAGAACTGATGGACTCTGGAGCCGGAGGAATCTCCCTGTCCGCTGGAGGATGCAGGGGCATCATGGGATCTCTGGGCCTGGGCGGCCACTAACTGTGTTAACATATGAATGGCTCCCCTAAGATCCTCATTAGAGATACCAGAGCCCGAAGCGGGAACTGTATCTGAGTCAGGAACACTGGCAGGAGGAATGGTGGCATCCTCTGCCGCAGCTGGAATAGGGACACTTGGGTTTTGAACAGATGGGCCAGGCAAATTCAGGACTGGTGGGTCATTCTCACCCACGACATCGGGTACATGATTAGCAGCCGCACTTGGGCCGGCATTGGCCCCAAGGCCGAGTCTAGCCTTCTTCTTAGGTGCCATATTCTGAAAATTTGGGAACAAGGCGCGAATTAGACACAGATATTTCCACATTTCACTTTACCGCACGATATAGATTAACAATGAAATAGGTATATTCCTAAATGCCCGTGTAGCCCCCAACTTATCTGATGTGGTCGACAACACACCGATAAGAAGGGCACTACTAGACACGGCTCGGAGACATCCTAGGACACTTTAAAAACCTTAGGCTCTGATACCAAGTTTGTCACGCCCCAAATCGCGGAACATGACCGGTGCCTGACCTGGTTGCCCCAGTCAAGCGGACCTGGGTGCCTTTCATTCCCGCACGTTACCCCTGTGTTGATTATTCCTCATTAACCAAATATCTTACAAATTATAAATGACTTCACGATAAACAAACAAAACCATACGAGTGATTCATTAACAAGTTTGCAATTTTTACACCGCCCGACATAACATAATATATACATAAGACTGGATTCCCACAGTTTGCATGTCTACAGAGCCTCTAGGATACAAAAAGGGAATACAATAATTTGCCGGTAACAAGGCTTCGGCTATACCTTGCAAAAACCAAAATGAAATCTAAACAAAAGTGGCATGAGCCACACAGGGCCCCGAGGAAGAAAGGGGCTCACCAAAACGGGCAGTGGAAGGTGAAGAATACTATTGTCGATGTGCTGAAGTGCCTGCTACTGAACCACCTACAATCATAACACGAATGTAGCGTCCCCGGCAAAAGGGACTTCAGCACATTTGAATTGTACTGGTATGTATAGACAAACTTTGTCCCAAGTAAACTCAAGCCGTTAAACAAGAATCACAATGACAAGACAGCCAATAGATTACATCAAGAAATTAATTAAGCTAACTAACCATGTTTCCCACCTTTTACTCATTTCAGATAAGCCTCAACACAAGCACGTTTAAATTCCACAAATAGAACAACAACCAATCAACCACATAAATTGCAAGTAGTCAAACATAGGGGCAATCAGTGCCCCCAGGTTGCAAACTCTCCTACTGTCTCCTTTCACAATTTCATATCAATAATTTTTGTTTCAATTTCATTTGCGATTTCGATCGCTTTCCATCCTTATTACCTCGTCCGCCCTTATTACCTCGGCCACCCTTATCACCCCAACCCACACCTTATTTCATCATGTTGCGGCGCGCAACCCGATCTCACCGTACAGTTTTTCAAACACAACAATCACCAACAGCAGATAAGGTTCTACACACAATTACAATAAGGTCAAATAAGCAACTTACACATTGGTTCATGTTCTCAATTACTGCTCAAAGCCAATATCACAACCAAGTTACAATGTTCTAAAAAATCGAGGGTATTCATACTGTTATGTTCAATAACTTACCACACCTCAAGTGTTTCTTTTCTTTTCCACAAGGTACCATATATGCCATCATAGCAATTGTTCACAATTCTTTACCAAATTAAACTCTCATTTATCTTTCGGCTCATATCTCATATTACATCACTCATAGTTCAACAACTGTGAATATCCAACAACAACATCAAGAATTTCACACAATTTGTCAAATTAACATGAACTCAACAATTTCACACATATAGGCGATTTTACAAGAATCAAAATTTGCCATACATACCTGGTACCGAGTTTTCTTCCTTTAACTTCCTACTTTATGCTTACCCAAGCTATCCTAGCTTTGCCGACCTTGTTTCGCAGATTCTTACACCTATTCACTTCCTCTTTACTAAATATCAAGTTCATATAACCATGCATGAGTACAAAAGTCCATATTCAAAAGCTATTATATGCAAACCTCTCTTTACCCCTTTAAAACTGAAAATTTGGGCAAAAATAGTTAGGGTTTTTACCTTGTAAAGATTGGGGAAGTTGAATCTTGGCCCTAGAATCATTTGGACTTAATGGTTGGAACAATCTTTGAAGATGAAGAACTTCTCTCTCTAAAACCCCTCTCTTCTCTCTCTAATTTTGGTAAGATGATATGATAAAATGAAGGAGAAAGGCGTTATTTTAAAGAAGAGGTCGGGTTGAATTTTATAAAATTCCTGGGCCGGGTCAATTCTGTGGTCACATCTGCGATCGCAGAATCAACATGCGGTCCGCATAGTGACCGCGGAATTGCCCCAAAATTTACACAAGTTCTGTTAAGGAATGCGACCAAAATGTTGCCCGCATTCTTGATCTGCGGTCGCATAGTTCACCGCAGATTTGCCACCCAAAACCTTCAAGAATTTATGCGGTAGATCTGCGGTCCGCAGATACGTTATGCGATCGCATATCGACCGCATTCTCAAAACCCAATTTTGCAAACCTACTGTTAAGCTCTGCGGCAGGAATGCGATCCGCATAGCAGATCTGCGATCGCACTCCTGACCGCAGAATTGACACTTTTCTGGAAAAATTGACTCTTTACATTTTTGAAACTTAAATCACTAGCAAGGGTCCGAACCGCGGCGAGCAAGCTCGCCGCGAAGAATTCTACGCATTCTTAACACATTATTCGGACCATGACACTATAGCTACTAGGTTTTATGCACAAAAATTTTACGGGGCCTTACAAACGGCTCGTCGTTCGCTGAAGTTTCCTCTCTGACAGGAAGAGGTGAAGGCAAAGAGTCCACTCTGGATGACGGATCAGCCACCGGCTTAACGACGGGACAAGAAGTCCCGGGAACGTCTACAAAGATCGGCTCCCAAATTGTGGCTTCGCCCTATGGACTGGCGGCGTCAGCAACATCATCACCAGATGCTCCCACATTTGCTCGATCATCCTCGGGATAAATGGCCTCGGGAGCGCTCTCTCTCACAAGAAGCACGTGCTCGGAATCCGTCGACGAGGAATAGGCGGCACGACGTCTCCTTCTCCGCGGTGCACTCCGAGCTGCCAACACAATAATACGAGTGCATCAGAAAGCATGGAATCTAAATAGAATATGAGTTCGCCAAATCTGGAACCACTACAATACCCAGGAGACCATATTTTATTGTAAAGGTAGCCCACGTCCTGCATTCCTCTGCGAAGGGGATCAGCCGCCCCACCCAAGCTTTTATGTCCGATACGGACTGGGGTGTACGCACCCTCGCTGCATCCATATAACATAATGAGACGACGAAAGGTCGAATAGTCACAAAGAAAATAAATGTAGGGGATAACACTTACGTTCGGCATTCCATGCCTCAAGAAACCCATCTGGGTCCGATACCAAATCCGAGGTTTGGACAAAGAAATACTTTAGCCAGAACTGACGATTAGGTTTGTCGTCCGTCTCGATGACCAGGCCCTTCGTCCATCGGTTCTTCAGTCGGAGCATCCTCCCCCTCATAAATCCGAGACTGAACAGCTGCAGCATATGGTATACTGTGACGTCTAAGCTGGCCCTCTCGGCGTACGTCGTCAAAATACGACATATTTTCCATGTGTAAGGGGTAAGCTGAGCCGGACATATGTTGTAGAACTGGCAAAGCTCCTCCACCAACGGATAAATGGGGAGGCTATACCCCATTATGAAGGGGTACTCGTAGAAGGCCCAGAACCCAGGCCTATGTACGTTGGCGAGGTCCCCTCTAGCCATCTGCATAACAGTCGCCTCCGAAATCTGACAAGATGCCCAGAGTTCATTTAGGAGAGGTTCGGTAAAAGTGGACCTCTCCCATGCAGGAGTATCCCCCTTTGTCAGGACATCCCTCCAAACGTATAGTTCGCGAGGAAGCAGATTGTCCACAAAAAGGTGTACGAGTGGTTTACGAGACTTTTTGCCACCCCCTGATGGCCGGGAAACCCTGGAAGTAGCTTCACCCTCGTCTGTCCCACGACGACGACCACCCTTAGCCATTTTTAGAAATCTTTGTACTAAAGGTATAACAGCGAAATGTGAGGTCAACGCAAAAAGCTGTAGTTCTATCAAGAAAAGACGGAAGACAGGAGTATAAAAGAACCTTTTGATGATCCAAGGAATAGAAAGTCTTGAAAGCTCTCACTATTTATAACAAGCCAGTACACAGGATTCGAAGAGGTTTGCACCAGAAAAGAGGCGGGAAACCGAAACATCACATCGCCTTTATGGCCTGCCTCAGGAGCAACCGCAATCATGACACATGCCGTCAGCAAACGACGGTTCAGAAGAACGTGCCACGTGTGCGTATGCGGATAGACCCAGTGCGGATCGACTTTATCCGCCCATTGTAGATATATGCCAAATATATCTCCAATAGGTGGAGGGACTAACTATATGGGGTTAAATCGGATGCAAAGCGGGTCGAGCGCGTATCCTTATACGGCCGTAGACGTCGGACGATATCCTCTCTTATGTCCATATGACGAAACGGGTACGCCCCGACTATAGAGGCGTATCAGCAGACTTGCCCGTACTGACGCCCCGACTTCCCCTCCCTATATCGTTATTATAATAATAGTAGCTATGAAATAATGTAATGTGTTGGCGAGGGGACCTTCCTTCTATATAAAGGAGGGTCTCCCTCATTTGTAAGGCAAGTGTTATTAATCAATAATAATACAATTCTCTCTCTATCATTCTTTCTCTATTTCATCTCTCTGTTACTAACTAGCTTTAACACTTCATCAAATCCATTACAACTTTATAAGAACAACCTTTATACGAATCTAAAGATCTATCTTTGGATATATTACTATTGATTCTGATTTACTCTCTCATATATTCTTTGATTGTTTTTAGCTCAAAAAGTAACTGATAACATTTTGAGTCGAACAAAAAGCCCAAATCTTTCCCTAACCTAGCCCAAACTGCATTGACCCAACACCCAATACCCAATACTCATACCCAAATTCAAACCCACCTAAAAAAATAGCAAGAAACAAATATAGGCAAAATTATAGAATATATTCCACAAGTATAGTAGTATTATTGCTTTTACATATTAGGCAAACAAATATTTATATTAATAGCCAAAACCCTTTAATCACGGTAACTTATTTAATGCATTTCAGTAACCTTCCACACCTTAATTAAGGTAATTAGTCATTATTATTAGCAAGACTTGTTATTTGTAACTGCTACATCCCATAAGCCAAAAACTAGTACTTAATTCGATGAGCAGCAACGAATATTGTTTGCAAACAACTAAAAATCTCATATCTTCTCCCACGGATAATAGAATCACAATTTTGGTTCAACATAGCGGTGAATGGGATATGCAGCACAAGTTTAAGAATTTTAGCGTTGATGGGGTATTGATCAGTATGGATTGGGATTTTAAATTGATTCGTTTGGAGATATCAAAGATACTTGGAGTCGACACAAATATTGATATGATGGATATTGGATATTCTGTGAAAGGGTATTTTCCACCCATGAAAATATACGACGAAAGAAGTTTGGGCTTGTACTTAGAGTTGAAAAGCAAAAATTTATCTTTCACGGATTATCCATTGTGTATAACTTATAAAGGGCAGGGTAATGATACTACACGTTCGAATGTTGTTGTTAACAAGGAAAACTCAATTAATTTTCAAAGTTTGCCAATGGTTGACATTAATATGGAACCGGTTAAATTTGTTAATTCTAAAAATATAGAAGAAAATAATGCTATGCAGATTGATAATGAGTGTTTAATCGGAAACAGTACACATAAAGAGGTTAATGAAGGGCAGTTGTACCAAAATAAGCATGTACTGCAAGACGCTATGAAACATCTTGCAATCCGAGAGAAGTTCCAGTTCAAGGTTTATCGTTCAAATAAAACGAGGTAAATCTAACGTTTTTGAATAATCTTATATAAATTCAATTGATTATCTACATGTGGCCGCCTGAAGATACGTGTATATAGCTAGTTGTACCATGTAGAATTCATCTCATGTAAATTTATTATTTTGAAATGGTATATTTCCATATATGACTGTTAAATTGTAATGTTTTAGTGTAATACATGGGTAAAAAGATAAAACTGATGGTTTAGAGCATATGCACTACGTATGCATGGGATGGTATATGTATGAGTTATATATGTCAGTATTTGTAATTCAAGATTTAACCAAGTTATTAATTTAATTTTGTATTTGAAACCAACATGGTAACTAATGTATTTATACTGCAGGTATGATCTTGTATGTGTGGATGATCAATGCTTATGGAATCTTAAGGCATCAAGCTTAAACACATCGAATATATTTAAGGTGAGAAAGGTTAAGAAAGTTCACACGTGTGGAAATAATTCTAGATTATTCTCACAGCGGCAAGCTACCTCTAATCACGTTGGAAGTTTGATAATGAACAAGTTAGATGATCCAAAGTTGGAGTATACTCCAGCAGAAATACAACGTGACCTAAAGAGGGACTATGGAGTTGATTTGAATTAGATGAAAGCATGGAGGTCGAGGGAAAAAATGTTTGAACTGTTGAGAGGTAAACCAAGTGATTCGTATAATAAGCTGCCAAGGTTTTTGTATATGTTAGAGCATAAAAATCCTGGGTCAGTGACAAGGTTAGAAAGGTCTGATGACGGGTGCTTCTTATACGTATATGTAGCACTCTACTCATCAATTAAAGGGTGGGAGTACTGCATGCCTAATGTTGTTGTCGATGGTAGCTTTCTAAAATCAACACATAGAGGGACTTTACTAATGGCTTGCGCCCAAGATGTTGCAGGTGAGTTGAAGTAAACATTCGTTGAATATAATAAGTGTATTCAAAATTATTTCATGTATAATTACATTTCATTTATAATGTGTATAAGCAAATCTTAATTTTGCTCCAGCTCTACATTTAGAATACCTTGTATCTTTTTTGTTGTATATCATGTATAATGCATATAGTTAGACCTTTAAAAAAAATCTGCTTTATCATATTTGATATGTTGTACAAATTATGTTTTAAACAAAGCTAATTTCTATGATGTTCAATAAGGTAAAATATTCCTGCTCGCTTATGTTGTGGTTAATTCGGAGAATGATGCATCATGGGAGTGGTTCTTCCAGAATTTACGAGAAACATATGGTATAAGGGAAGAAATGTGCATCGTATCTGACAGGCATGAAAGCATTTTGAAGGCAACGTCAGTTCTGTATCCAGAAGTGCCTCACTGTGTATGCATATTCCATCTATGGAACAACATAAAGTTGAGGTTCAAGAAGAGCCAAAAGAAAATAAGGCCATTATTTTTTGCTATGGATAAAGCATACACAGTTGAGGAATTCAACCTATACATGTCTGAAATATGTAATCTTGATGGGAGAGTTAAACCGTACTTATTCAACATTGGATATGATAGGTAGTCGGTAGCGCATTCAATCGTTAACAGGTCCATGGTGATGACCTCAAATATTGTAGAATCCATGAATTCTGCGAATAAGGCAGCGAGGGATCTACCTATATACGATCTTCTTGACTACTTGATGAAGCTGGTTGGGGCTTGGAATAATGCAAACAAAAATGCAGCACTGGCAACTTGTACAACGCTTAGCACAAGGTATGAAATAATGCTGAGGGAAAAATCATTGTGTCGAGAACCATGACGGTAAGTTAAATTAACATACAATGTAGAGACTTAGAGTATATAATGAAATTATAGTGTGCTGATATTAACATTGCTACATCATAATACTTTATAAACTATGAAAAGTTAATATATCTTCTCTGCTCAATTTTTAAAACTAGCCTATAACCATATTGTGGAAATAATGTTACGGATAAGTTGTTGCAGCTTCTCTGCTCAATTTTTAGTACTTGTCAATTTGATCATCAATGAAAAGTTACTACATCTCCTCTGCTCAATTTTTAGTACTTGGAAAAGTTATGGATAAGTTGTGCATAAATTATTTTGACAGAAACAGTTGACTGTACTAGCTCTTTATAAAGATAGATGGAAATAATGAATAAATGTAAACCTTTATACAATTTATAAAGTTAATATTTTACTGTTCGTAATGTAGGTTACTCCATCAAATGAACACTTGTATACAGTCATTCATGATAGGAGGCGATTTGTTGTGTGCATGCGGGAAAGAAAATGTAGTTGCAGAAGGTTCCAACTGGATGTGTTACCTTGTGAGCATGCATTGGCGATTGTGACAAAATACCACATGGATGAATATCAATTTTGCTCGGCATACTGTAGCAAGGATAACATGATGAAGACATATGAATTTCCGGTTTATCCTATTCCTGACGAAAGTCAGTGGGAAATCCATGGTGATATATTAGGGGTTGCGGTTAAGCCACCCAAAGTAAAAGTTAAACCTGGAAGGCCAAAGAAGATGAGAATCAAAGGTGCCGGTGAGTCCGAGGCTAAAAGGTGTAACATTACATGTGGTTTGTGCGGACAGCAAGGTCACAACAGGAAAACCTGCAGGAATCCTCCAAAATGATGCTTAGCTCGTATGCTGGTGTGCTTATGATATCTTTGAGGAAAAGATTTGTTCAAGTTGAAACAGTTGTTTAATAAAAATGCTTTATGTATATTGACAGATCTATTGGGTTCATATAAGTATTGTTAATTTCGTATTTACTTTTGATGTATTTTGTCAGTTTATTGAATAATATTGAATATTTCCCTTGCGCAAAAAATGAAATAGTTCCGAACACTAAACTTGAGGGCACAAGCACATATTTCAATTTTGTATACATCAGCATTTTTTAGTTCTACGTACTGACTTCTTTGTATTATTAGTTCTTGTTTATATTAGTCTGAATTATATCTTTATAAATATACCTAAATCATATTATGTTTGATGAAGCATGAGCTGCCGCATATATCTAGCCTATAACCATATTGATGAATATTCGGTGTTAGAATGAGCATCTCTTGGTTTAGATAAAAAATGAATGAAATATATAGACTAAAATCCAGCAGCAGTAATGCAGCTTTCATGAAGAAAAGAAGAGCAAATCATCCCAGGCCAGAAAAAAAAAAGAATTGGTTGTCCTACAAAGTTGACCATTAAGTTATACCGCATATATATTGATGTTATTGCAAGAATGGGATTACCGCGAATATGCGTGAGATAATTTTGGAAGAAATACTTCGGTGTGATAGATATTCCAGGTATAAAATGCCAGTCCATGAGTATCCACTCAACTTTGGATTTTCAGATAGATTTTGGGACATATAATTGAAAATAATACTGCTGCAGCTTCTCTCATATTAATATGTTGCATAAATTCAAGAAAATATCTGGGCGTATATCAGCATATTCTGATTATGATTTTTACTTATGTGGTAGCTCTAGACGTCTAGTTTCTGTCGCCACAAACCGCTCGTAATTTCGGCATTCCTACACCAAGATATGATTTTTTTGGTTAAGACGCACAAAACTGGAATATCGAGAAGTGACAGAACTTGAACCATGATTACGAAGCTCACCTGGGATGATACAATACGAATGTAAATCCAAATTTTTGGTATGTTGTAGTACTCTGAGTCTCATTTTTGTAGCCGCAAACCACTCATAATTTCGATACTCCTACACTAAGATATAATTTTTTTGGTTAAGACGCGCAAAGCAGAAATTCCTGGCAGCAACTGCACCAAAACAAACGTGAGTAACTTGGAGAGAAAAATCCCAGTATGAAAAAGTTTGGAGGAACACCTGCTATTTATATACTGATTTTGTGGTTGTGCTTTCATTAATGGGTAGGAATTATTTGAGTTACAAGCAATGATAAATGAAAATCAGTAGTAGTGTTTTTAACTTCTGGTTCTTGAGATGTTGTAGGATATACTAAGTGCAGTGGATGTTTTGAAATGGACAAAGAAGAGCTAAAATGGGTAGCAAATGCTTCACTTCATGTGGATTTTATGATCAAAGATGTGTTGGGAGTTAAGCCCGGGGAGATCAGAATTTGTTTGTATTTTGGTATTGGTACGGGGACTTTTGCTGCAAGAATGAGAGAGCAGAATGTGACAATCATCTCAACTGCACTGAATCTTGGAGCTCCTTTCAGCGAGACGATAGCACTTAGCGGTTTAATTCCACTACATTTGACATTGAGCCAAAGGCTTCCATTCTTTGATAATACTATGGATTTGATCCACACTTCTGGACTTATGGATGGTTGGATTGATCTGCAGCTGTTGGATTTTATCCTATTTGACTGGGATCGGGTTTTGAGACCAGGAGGATTGTTATGGATCGATCGATTCATTTGTAATAGAAAGGATCTGGATGACTATATGTACATGTTTCTGCAATTCAGGTACAAAAAGCATAAGTGGGCTATTTCTCCCAAGTCCAATGATGAAGTTTATCTTTCTGCATTATTAGAAAAGCCTCCTCGAGCGTTATGATCGTATGAAGGCTTAGAGTTGTTTTTGTTATACTGATTTCTATGGTATTCATAGGATTTATACATCTGCAACATTTGTTCTTGTGTCTGAATATTTGTAAGAAAAGTTGTACTTCTCTTTGTTATCAAAATATTCAGTCTCTGTTGCTAAAAAAATACATAATTTCTTTTATTTCATTGAAATGCAGAGGAAGAATATTGCAGATATAACCAGTTGAATTGATAAAAAATCATGATTTGACAAGACAAACAAACACTCTTGCTATGCATATTCATAACTTCTGCTCCTCAAAATGGATTATTGCATCCAAACACGCTCTTGCCATCAGGAAAGAAACAAAGAAATATCCCCAATAACATATAGATAAGAGGAACAAAAGATTATCAAGAAAGCCACAACAAAATCCTGCTAAATAAGAAGCTTCACCCCATTTATCAGTAGTAGTATTTTTAACTTCTTGTTCTTGAGATGTTGTAGTGTATAATCAACATTTTGTAAGTTAATATTAATTAGTGTTTCGTCTTTTGCAAGATTCCCATTTATCATTTTATTGAACCAACTCGTCTTTTGCAAGATTCTCATTTACAGCCTTGGAATTGCCTATGGGCATATATGAAGTGAAGGATAGTACATATAAACCTGAGAAATATACTTCATCAAGGATCCAAAATTGCTACCAAAGTAAAAAGACATCATGAAAGTTTCATATTCTTCTGCAATTACTAATATGTTAGATGGATAAAACATAAATTACTAATATTCTTCTGCAATTACTAATATCCTTCTCTTCAACTCGTCTTTTGCAAGATTCCCATTTACAGCCTTGGAATTGCCTATGGGCATATATGAAGAGAAGGATAATACATATAAACCTGAGAAATATACTTCATCAAGGATCCAAAGTTGCTACCAAAGTAAAACGACAGCATGAAAGTTTCATATTCTTATGCAATTACTAATATGTTAGATGGATAAAACATAAATTCCATTCACATCTTCAAAGAATAATTGTACTAGTACATTATTCAACTTCCAAATAACATAATACTTCAAGATAGTTATATCCAAAATACAGATCCCTGTGATTTGTAAAAGAAAGCAGTAGATGAAATGATTTATTGAAACAAAATAAAATAGTACTACATAATGTAGTAAAGCTACTAATTGTTCGTATCCACACGATACTTTTATTTAATTTTCACAGGGACTTCTACTTCGCTGACGACTAGCTGTTCTTGCTTCATTCTTCCGTAACTCCACAACAACGATGCAAACCTTATGCGTTGATCAGTAATATCACGCACATTCTTGCTCGCGTTTTGACCACATATGAAGGACTCCGCAAAGATCGCCACAAGCACACCCGATTCGCTGCATTTTAAGCATAACAAATAGTTTCTCTTAAAAAATTTATTGCAAACTAAAATATAGAGTGTGTTTGGTATGAAGGAAAACATTTTCTGGAAAATGTTTTCCAATTTTCCCATGTTTGGTTGGCTTAAATGTTTTGGAAAACATTTTCCTTATCAATTCATTTTCCTCCAATTGGAGGAAAATGTTTTCCTTATCAAAAGAAGGAAAAACATTTTCCAAAGCTCCTTATCAACCATTCTCACCCTCACCAACCCACCCCACCCCCTCTCCAAAAAACAATTTTTTTTTTTTAGAAAAATTTCATTTTTTCCATTACCATCCACCCTACTACCCCTCCACCCCACCCCGCAAAAAAATTTCTTTTACCTTAATTTTTTTTTCTATAATTTTAAATTTCGTTTTCTTATTTTTTTGCACCACCCACCCCCACTCCCTACCCCTCACCCCCACCCCCACCCTCCCCCCACACCCCCCCACAAAAAAAATTACTTTTTTTTTTGTAATTTAAATTTTAATTTTTTTCGATTTACTGCCACCCCACCCCCCCCCCAGCTCCCCCCCAAAAAAATTTAAAATATATATTTCAGTTTTTAATTTTATTATTTATCATTTAATGACTCAATATTTTACAAGTTCCAAAATTATGAGTTCGAAAGTTTACGGGTTTAGAAATTATAAATTTACCGATTCGGAAATACGCGATTTTTGCGTTAAAAAGTAAAGCATCACATTAGTTCCTTTAGATTGTGTCAATTTTTAGAGACTTCGGGAAGGGAGGGGTGGGGGAGGTGGGAGGGGGAGGGGTAGGAGAGTTGCAAAAAAATTATTTTTCTAAAAAAACTATTTTTTACTCTCTAACCAAACATAGAAAATATTTTCCGGAAAATGTTTTCCACTTACCAACCAAACAAGAGAAAATAAGTGATAAAATCACTCATTTTCCATGAAAACATTTTCTAGGAAAACATTTTCCATGGAAAACATTTTCCTTCATACCAAACACACCCATAATGTTGTAATCTAAAAGTAAAATATACAAATATATCACTCATAAGACTTACGCGTCTTGCAGCACAGGCAAACCATCCATCATAACAACATCAAATGGATCTTCCTTTGTCTTATCCTTATACGATCCCTTATTCAATTTGATATCATTCCTTTTGCCATAAAAACCAAGAGCGCACAAAAAGTATGGTATAACAACTGCATATGCGTCTACTGCTTTACAAATTTTGGATTTGTGAGATGCATCTTCCTTCGAGTCATAAATAAATATGCATCTTTCTTTTAAAGACATTATTGCCAATACCCAATAATCATTGTGTACAATATTTATGGGGAATAAGATGTGGTCGACAATGTGCCATGGGCTGTTACAAAGCATTTCATCACCAAGAATGTAGCGGGTAATATCATGCTCAAGTTTCAAAATAAGGCTGTTTTTATTGTGTGCCATGAACTTCTTATACAGAGCCTTAATCTTCAAATCAAACAGATAATCTGTACTCGTGAACTTGATGTTAACAGTAGGATCATATTTTCCCTTTTTTTCTCAAATAGTAAAACAAGACGTCCACATGCTGTCATAAACAAAAAAGAATGATTAACATAAAGTATAATCAGAACAAAAATTTCATCTATACGCCAAAAAAGTGGTACTGTATACATTCATAATATACAGTTAATGCTCTTAAAAAAATAGAAAGAATTATACCTAAATATTTGATGTATTTTACTTTAACGTACCGAATCACTTAGAGATTGACCTTTGTAGGCAAGCTTGTGGAACCACTCCTTCTTGCCAACATGTAATACACCAAATTCAAACATAGGTTTTAATGTATTTTCCTTTTTGGCGTAAACACAAGTTCTGTAAAAAGCACATGATAACCCAACGTCAATATAATAAAATTCAAAATAAGAATATGTACCATAACTAAAACAAGTACTCACTTCCTTTTTGTCCTCAAACCTATAGTAACCCATGTCTTGAACTCACTCTTAATCTTGTTGTAATCATCATCACTAGTAAAACATACAAACGGGTGCCCTCCTGTCACAATAGTCTTCATTGATGATCCTCGAACAGAACTAACGCCTGACGAAAAATTAGTCAAGAAAGGTGACTTATAGACCGAAGCAGGGCTCCTCTCTCTTTTTGAATATTCTGGGGTATGTTCAAATGCCACAGGATTTGTATATTTAACAATCTGAGATTCGGGGACGTCAACATAACATTCGTCCATGGGATCCTTGGCTGAATATCAAAGACAATATTAGAATTGTCACGACCCAAACCCTGGTCGTGATGGCGCCCAACACAATGCTAGGCAAGCCCGACCATATTATCCCTTAAACCAGCCAGTTATTAATCAAGTTAGACTTAAACAGTAAATGATCATATCAGGTGATAAGCGAAATGTAAACCATACAAAATACGGTCCCAACCATATCGTGGTGCCACGAGACTGAGCCTCTACAGAATAGCATCCTAATAGAAACAAGTCTAGGCAAATAGGAAATCAACAAGATGGTAAAGAAGGAGAAAACAAGCTCTGCGGACGCTGGCAGCTACCTCGTAGTCTTCGCAAGAAGTAGATGTGTGCAGGCAGCAACAACAACTCAACCGCTCTCGGGTACCTGTGAATCTACACAAAAAGTGCAGGGGAGTGGGGTGAGTATATTTCAACTCAGTGAGTAACAGTAATAAATAATAACTGAAAGTAAGAACTCCTGTGTACGTCATCACTATGGTAGTACTCTAATCTCCAATCCACATTTATCTCCACAAGATTCCACGCTGATCCAACCCTCACTCGTACCCCTACGGTGTACGGCCATCTCAATATATAAAGACATATACCTATGTCTAAAATGTATAAGTATTTAAGTAGTAGTAGGATATGAATAAGTTTAATATTGCGGCGTGCAGCCCGCTCCAATACATATACCGCTGCGGCACGCAGCCCGTTCCATTTAACGTCGACGGTGCTTACTGGGGTGTATACAGACTTCGGAGGGGCTCCCTAGGCCCAAGCACTATTATACTGCAGCGTGCAGCCCGATCCACACATGTATTACTGCAGCGTGCAGTCCGATCCAATATATTATATGTATATATATATATATATACATATATAACTATACTACTGTGGCGTGCAGCCCGATCCCATAATATACTCCAGCGCTCACTAAGAATGTGTGCAGACTCGGACTCCGAAGGGCTCCTACAGCCCAAGCGCAATAATACTGCGGCGTGCAGTCCGATCCACATATATATTACTGCGGCGTGCAGTCCGATCCAATATATATACTGTTGCGGCGTGCAGCCCGATCCAATATAGGTATACATATAATACCTCATAATGGGTCCTCGACCCTATCTCAGTCAATATAGACCCGGCCTCTCAGGCTCACTCAACTAGAATAGGGAATTCCACCCTAGGTAGTATCTTTCAAAGTACACATCTAGTACGGCTCATATTATGCTATACAGCTAGAGCTACGGCTGAGTGTATGTTTCCAACACGATATAAGGGTCACCGAGCTCTATAGGTCCCCTAATGTTCTACAGATCGGCACAAGGCCCCAAACATGGCTATTAGTCCAATTGTACAGTTTTAACCTCATTAATAGTCATACAACACAGTATTCTATTAGCCGGGAGGGACCAAGCCCAAGTCCCTAATCACAATGTCACCACGCCCGTCACAAGATGCGTGTCTCAACTCAATATAGCACTGTGAAGTGCTAGTATGGGGTTTCAAACCCTCAGTACATTATTTACTACTACCACTCACCTCGAACCGGTGGAAGCTTCAATCCGCCTTGCGCTTGCCTCGCAAATCAATCTCCTCGGATTCCAAATCTGCTCAAAATCATAGGGAATGCATCAATATATGCTAATTTCACGCAATTCATTCAAAATAACCCAAATTGTATCAAAACCCACAAAGTTGTCAAAACCCGACTTTTGGTACGCTTCTCGAAAAATTATAAAAGTTACATATTCGGAACTCTCGTCTCAATACGAGTCTAGGCATATCAAATTTACCAAATTCGGACTCCATTTGCCCACTCAAATTGGCAATTTACCAAAACACTGGCTTAGGCTAAATTCCCCCACAATTTGATCCAATTTCCGTGAATTAAAGGAGGATTTCATGATAAAAACGCGTAAAGGAACCATAAAACTCACCTCCGATGATAACCCGATGATCTCCCAGCAATATCTCGCCCAAATCGCCCAATTCGCCTCCAAGAACCGAGACCAAATGTTTTACAACTTATGAAATTTTAACCCTTCTGTTATTTTTAACACAGGCCCGATTTCCGCTTCTGCGGACAAAAATCCGCCTCTGCGAGGCCGCCTCTGCGACCAAATGGTCGCTTTCGCGAAAACACACCTAGCCGCCCAGTCCCGCTTCTGCGGCCCAGGTCTCGCTCCTGCGAACAAGCCTCTGCACCAGCGATTCTCCCCAGTCGCTCGCCTTTCCGCTTCTGTGACCAAGGACTCGCAGAAGCGAGTCCGCTCCTGCGACGAGTCATCTGCTTCTGCGGAATCTCCTGGCCAAGCCCCCTTTCGCATCTGCGGTCCAAATTCCGCTTCCGCGGTCCCGCTCCTGCGGTTCCCAATCCGCAGGAGCGGAAATAGTGCTGCAATTCATGACAGTAGCTCCCAAACTCCAATTTCCTCCCGTTTAACCTCCCGAAACCACCCCGGGTCCCCCGGGACCCCAACGAAAACCACCAACATACTCCAAAACACGATACAGACTTGATCCAAGCGTAAAAACACCATCCTAAACATCAAAATCACCAATTACACACGGATTCAAGCCTAAGTTTCTTCAAAACTTCCAAAACCGACATTCGATCAAAAACCTGACCAATCGACCTCCGAATGACCTGAAATTTTGTAGGCACATCGAATATCACCTAACGGAGTTACGGAAACTTTCGAAATTCCATTCCGACTCCCGGATAAAAATCTCACCTACCATTCGATTTTCGCCAAAATTCAACCTTAGCCAATTCAAGCCTATTTCTACACCGGACCTCCAAATTCAATTCTGATCGCTCTCCTAGCTCACAAATGACCTCCAGGAACTGACCGAATCATCAGAATTCGATTCCGAGCCCTCTAACTAAATAGTCAACTCCGGGTTGACTTTTCTTATTCAAGTTTCCTTCAAAAAGGCTATATGCCTCATTTTCAATCCAATTCACTCCTAACTCCCCTGATTGACTCTAACACTGATATAAAAGCATGAAATATGTAATTACAACATAACGGGGTGGAACTTCCCGTGACGACGGGCCGGGTCATCACATTCTCCCCCTCTTAAGCAAATGCTCGTCCTCGAGCGGGTCAAGAAACATACCTGAAGACTCCAATAGCTGAGGGTATCTGCTCCGCATCTCCTGCTCGACCTCCCAAGTAGCCTCTTCCACGGGCCGACCTCTCTACTGAACCTTAACTGATGCAATCTCCTTCGACCTCAATTTTCTTACTTGGCGGCCCAAAATAGCAATAGGCTCCACATCATATGATAGATCACCATCAAGCTGAATGGTACTAAAGTCTAATACATGAGACGGATCCCCGATGTACTTTCGGAGCATAGACACATGGAATACTGGATGAACGCTAGATAAGCTGGGTGGCAAGCCCAACTCATATGCCACCTCTCCAACTCTCCTGAGTATCTCAAAAGGGCCAATATACCCGGGACTCAACTTCCCTTTCTTCCCGAACCTCATGACACCCTTCATAGGTGAAATCTTCAACAATACTCTATCACCAACCATGAAAGACAATTCTCGAACTCTACGGTCCGCATAACTCTTCTGGCGAGACTGTGCTGTGCGAAGCCTCTCCTGGATCAACTTTGCTCTATCCAGAGCATCCTGGACTAACTCAGTCCCAATCAATCCATCCTCACCAGGTTCAAACCATACGACGGGAGATCTACACCGTCTGACATACAATGCCTCGTATGGGGCCATCTGAATACTCGACTGGTAACTGTTGTGGTAGGCAAACTCAGCAAGTGGCAAGAACTCATCCTATGAACCACCAAAGTCAATCACACTCGCCCGCAACATATCCTCCAGGATCTGGATAGTGCGCTCCGACTGCCCGTCTGTCTGGGGGTGAAATGCGGTGCTCAACTCAACCCGCGTACCCATCTCTCGCTGAAATGCTCTCCAAAACTGAGAAGTGAACTGAGTGCCTCGGTCAGATATAATAGACACTAGGACCCCATGCAACCTGACAATCTCCCGAATAAAGATCGCTGCCAACCGCTCAGATGAGTAAGTAGTGCTAACTGGGATGAAATGTGCTGACTTGGTCAGCCGATCAATAATCACCCATACAGAATCAAACTTCCTCGCTGTCCGAGGGAGTCCACTAACAAAATCTATGGTGATCCTCTCCCATTTCCACTCAGGAATGACCATACACTGAAGAACACCGCCCAGTTTCTGATGCTCATACTTGACCTGCTGGCAATTGAGGCACTTAGCTACATGCCTAACAATATCCATCTTCATTCTCCTCCACCGGTAATGTTGTCTCAAGTCTTGGTACATCTTTGCGGCACCTGGGTGAATAGAGTACCGCGAACTGTGTGCCTCCTCAAGTATCAACTCCCGCAAACCATCAACATTGGGCACGCATATACGGCCTCGCATCCTCAGAACACCATCACTGTCGATAGTCACATCTCTAGCATCATTATGCTGCACTTTGTCCTTAAGGACAAGCAAATGTCGGTCATCATACTGTCGCTCCCTGATGCGATCATATAAGGAAGATCGAGAAACAACACAAGCCAACACCCGACTCGGCTCCGAAATATCTAATCTCACTAGCCGATTGGCTAGGGCCTGAACATCATAAGCAAATGGCCTCTCCCCAACTGGGATGAAAGCTAGGCTGCCCATGCTAACCCCTTCCGACTCAAGGCATCGGCCACCACATTGGCCTTTCCCGGATGATACAAAATAGTGATGTCATAATCCTTAAGCAACTCCAACCACCTTCGCTGTCTCAAATTAAGGTCCTTCTGTCTGAATAAGTGCTGAAGGCTGCGATGATCCGTGAACACCTCCCATGAGACACCATACAGCTAATGTCTCCAAATCTTCAAAGCATGAACTATAGCTGCTAGCTCCAAATCATGAACAGGGTAGTTCTTCTCGTGGGGCTTCAACTGACGAGAAGCATAAGCAATGACCCTACCCTCTTGCATTAACACACAACCAATGCCAACTCCTGAGGCATCACAATACACAGTATAAGGGTCTGAAGCTGACGGCAGAATCCAAACTGGTGCTGTGGTCAGTGCTGCCTTGAGCTTCCGAAAGCTCTCCTCGCACTCCTCGGACCATAAGAAAGGAACACCCTTCTAAGTCAATCTAGTCAAGGGTGAAGCAATAGATGAGAATCCCCGAACGAATCAGCGATAATACCCTGCCAATCCCAGAAAGCTACGGATCTCAGTAACTGAAGTCGGTCTGGGCCAATTCTGCACTGCCTCGACCTTCCTCGGATCTACCTGAATACCATCACGGGACACGTGTCCTAAGAATGCCACGGTCTTAAGCCAGAACTCATATTTGGAGAACTTGGCATACAGTTTCTCCTCTCCCAATCTCTGTAACACAATACTCAAGTGTCGAGCATGCTCCTCCTGGCTATGAGAGTAGACTAGGATGTCATCAATGAATACGATCACAAATGAATCAAGATAGGGCCTGAACACACTGTTCATCAGATGCATAAATGTTGCTGGGGTGTTGGTCAGCCCAAAAGACATCACAAGGAACTCATAGTGACCATATCTGGTCCTGAATGCAGTCTTCATAATGTCGGACTCTCTAATCTTCAGCTGATGGTAGCCTGAACGAAGATCAATCTTCGAGAACACCCTAGCTCCCTGGAGCTGATCAAATAAATCATCGATACGAGGCAGAGGATACTTATTCTTCACTCTTACTTTGTTTAGCTGCCTGTAGTCAATACACATTCTCATAGATCCATCCTTCTTCTTAACAAACAGGATCGGTGCACCCCACGGTGACACACTCGGCCGAATGAACCCCTTATCTAGGAGTTTCTGGAGCTGCTCCTTCAATTCCTTCAGCTCAGCTGGTGCCATCCGATACGGAGGAATAGAAATAGGCTGAGTGCCTGGCACCAAATCGATCCCAAAATCAATATCCCTGTCCGGTGGCATGCCCGGCAGGTCTGAGGGAAACACATCAGGAAAGTCTCGCACAATGGGAACAGAATCAATACTGGGAGTCTGGGCCTCGACCTCCCGCACAAATGCTAAATAAGAGAGACATCCCTTCCCAACCATTAGTTGGGCCTTGAGGAAAGATATTACCCTGCTAGGTACATACTCAGTCGTGCCTCGCCACTCGATCCTCTGAATGCCCGGCATAACCAAGGTGACTGTCTTAGCATGACAGTCCAGAATAGCATGACATGGAGATAGCCAGTCCATGCCCAATATAACATCAAAATCAATCATGCTGAGAAGCAACAGGTCCACTCGGGTCTCCAGACCCCCAATAGTGACCAAACAGGACCAATATACGTGGTCCCTCACAATAGTATCCCCTACCGGGGTAGATACATGCACTGGCAGCTCAAGACTCCCTCGGGTCGTGCCCAAATGAGGAGCAAAATATGTAGACACATAAGAATAAGTAGAACCGGGATCAAACAATACCGAGGCATCTCCGTGGCAGATTGAAATAATACCTGTAATGACAGCATCAGAAGTAACAGCCTCAGATCGGCCCTGAAAAGCATAGCATCTAGCCTGTCCGCCTGATCGGCCTCCCCCTCGAGAGCGACCCCTAGCTGTCTGACCCTCACCCCTAGCCGGCGGGGCGGGTGCTGAAGTAGACGGACCAGATGACGAGGGCTGCCCTCTCTGCTGATAAGATCTAGAAATAAGGCGGGGACACTCCCTACGGTGGTGCCCAAACTCTCCGCACTCGTAGCAACTCCCCGGTGCTGGGGACTGAGACTGATAAGGACCTCTGGCGCTGGAGTGGCCAGCTGATGAACTAGGCCGAGATGAACCCTGAGCAGATGGGGCCTGTGAAGAACTCTGAGCTGGCATGGCACTGAGAGATGGCTGGCTCTGGTTTGAACCCTCATAACCCTGTCTAGAAGACCATCTGTGACGATCGAAGCGACCCGACTGCGAAGATCTATGTCACGACCCAGATTTTTCCCCCAACATCGGGATCCTGATGGCGCCTACTCGTGGTAGCTAGGCAAGCCACTGTATTCATAATATCCTATTTTTAACACAATTTTAATTAAATCAATGCGGAATACTTTATCGAAATGGAAATAACTAATTACAAGATGAAAATCATACTGAAATCCTCTACCCAAGACGTGGAGTCACCAACTCACGAACTACTACCGAATACTACACATAAAAGTTTGAAAGAAATATAACATAATTCTGTTTGTCTCGGAACAAAGAGACTACAGCTAGTAACATAAATAAAGAGAGAGACGTCGGGCCCGCGGACGTCTGCAAGCTACCTTGGTCTCAAATGTGATCAACTCCCACACAATCGATTTACTGCTGCTGCTCCTGATCGTAACCTGGACCTGTGCAAAAACGCACAGAAGTGTAGTATCAGCACAACCGACCCCATGTGCTGGTAAGTGCCTGGCCTATCCCGACGAAGTAGTGACAAGCCTAGGACCGGACACCCACATAAACCTGTGCAATTCAATATATATATGTGTATACCACAGAATAACAAGAAATAACCAGGTAATAACACAATAAGGAATATCTCAAAGAATTCAACAATTAACAACAAGTAATAAATTCACAAGGAAAAACAAAGTATAATGGAAACACAAGTAATATCAAATCAAGGAATAGCAAATAGTTGCACGGCATCACCCTTCGTGCTTTTACTCTCATCCTCACCAAATAAGCAAATAAAGTACACGGCATCACCCTTCGTGCTTTTACTCTCATCCTCACATCCATAGTACGGCATGATCCTTCGTACATGGTTCAATAACAGGGCACGGCATGATCCTTCGTGCATAATCAATAAAACATGGCACGGCATTAACCTTCGTGCATAAATAATAAATCAAGGCACCGCATCACCCTTCGTGCATTATCACTCTTCCTCACCCAAATAACAATCACAGTTAAGGGCAAAGAAAGAAACAGTAATTCATAAACCGTCCCAACAAGGACAATCAATAATCATCTTCACAACAAGTCCCAACAAGGGAAAACAATAACATTTCATCTGTAATATATCTCAAAATAATCATTTTTCAACGACTCACGGTCATACTAGACGCCAGTGTATGGATGCTCGTCACCACGACCCATACACCGCACTCGATCACATAACACATAACACATAATCCTATTCCCTCAAGCTAGGATAGAACAAACACTTACCTCGAATGTTTATGAAAAATTCAATCGGTGGAAATGTCTTTTTCTTTCAAATTTGGCTCCAATCCAATCGTATCTATACACAATTGATTTAATATCATCAATACTACTCAACAAACTAATTCTTTAGACCAAATACAACTTTTACAACATTCTGCCCGGAATAGTGAATTTCAACCCCGGGCCCACATGGTCGGAACTCGGGGTCGGACCAAAATCCGGTTACCCATCCCCCCACGAGTTCATGTATATGATTTGTTTCAAAATCGAACCTCAATTCGAGGTCCAATTTCCCAATTTATGAAAAACCCTATATTCTAACAAAAACAAGAAATTCTACCATGAAAACCTTTGATTTCTATTGAAAAACATGTTTAATGATGTTAGGAATTGAAAGAATTAAGTAAAAAGTGACTTACAATTGTTTTGATGAAGAAGGAATCCGTGAAGAATCGCAAATGGGTGTTTTTGTTTTGTAAAAAGTGAAGAAATGAACTGAAAATCGTGTTTTACAGGTCTCGTGTTCGCATTTGCGAACATGGGTTCGCAATTGCGAACCCCGACCAATTTCTGGAGTTTGAAAAATAAGCTATAGGTGGGAAGTTCGCATTTGCGAACATTTGTTCGCATTTGCGAACAGTTCGCATTTGCGAACTAATGTTCGCATTTGCGAACACATGCTGTATTTGCGAACACAGGCAGTAAAGGGCATTGTTCGCATTTGCGAACTATTGTTCGCATTTGGGAATGTTCGCATTTGCGAACTATGGTTCGCATTTGCGAACATAGGCAAGATAAGGGGATGTTCGCATTTGCGAACAATTGTTCGCATTTGCGAACAAGGCTCGGTCATGAGGGTCTTCGCATTTGCGATCAGGGTTCGCATTTGCGAGCCCTGCCTTGATCTGCCACCTTCGCAATTGCGAGAAATACTTCGCAATTGCGAAGCCAACAGCTGGGTGAAAAACCAGCAGTGCAAAAATTCAGAATTTAATCCAACGGCCTATAAAATCTTTACCCGTGCCCCCCGGGCTCCAAACCAAACATGTACACAACCTCAAAAACACATTATGAACTTGTTCGTGCGATCACATCGCCAATATCACATCGTTTTCATCAAATCAAGCCACAAATTCATGATTTTCATACTTTTGGTTTTCAAAACTTTCAAACTTGGAACTCAAGGTCCAAAACATCTCAAACGACATCCGAATGTCACCAAACTTTACAGAAATCACATATATAATATTTAAGACTTGTACCGGACGTCGGAACCAAAATACGAGCCTGATATCAAGGTCAATTAATTCATTTCCTTTAACAATTACATCAAAAACAATTTCATAGAAAAATTCATAACTTGGGCTCTAGGCCTCGGAATTCGACTCCGGACGCATGTCCAAGTCCCATATTTTCCTACGGACCTCTCGGGACCATCCAATCTCGGGTTCGGATCCGTTTACCAAAAATATTGACCGAAGTCAACCATATCAATATTAATATCATTTTTATCCAAATTTCTCATTGAATTCATATTTTCTATCATAAAATCTTTCCGGCTACATGCTCGGATTGTGCACGTAAATCGAGGCAACATGGAATGAGGTTTTCAAGGCCTCAGAAGCTCGAAATGATTAATAAAATAAGTGATGACCCTTTGGGTCGTCACAATCTCCACCTTTAAAACAACCGTTCGTCCTCGAACGGACAAAAGAAAGAAGTACCTGAGTCAGGAAACAAATGTGGGTAGCGGCTCCGCATATCAGACTCGGACTCCCAGGTCGATGCCTCAGGAGGCTGACCTCTCCACTGAACACGAACAAAAGGATAACTCTTCGACCTCAACTGTCGAACCTGCCGGTCTAGAATGGCCACCGGCTCCTCCTCGTAAGATAGATCATTATCCAATTGGACAATACTGAAGTCTAACACATGTGTGGGATCGCCGTGGTATCTCCGAAGCATAGATACGTGAAAAACCGGATGCACGGCTGATAAGCTAGGCGGCAAAGCTAATCTGTAAGCCACCCCTCCCACTCTGTCTAGAATCTCAAATGGACCAATATACCTAGGGCCGAGCTTGCCCTTCTTCCCGAACCTCATCACGCCCTTCATAGGCGACACTCGGAGCAATACTCGTTCACCAACCATGAAATCTACATCTCGAACCTTACGATCCGCATAAGTCTTCTGCCCTGGACTGAGCTGAACGCAATCTCTCCTGAATAGTCTTGACCTTATCCAAGGCCTCCTGAACTAAGTCTGTACCTAATAACCGAGCCTCTCCCGGTTCAAACCATCCAACCGGTGATCGACATCGCCTACCATACAACGCCTCATACGGAGCGATCTGGATGCTAGATTGGTAACTGTTATTGTAGGCGAACTCTGCTAATGGTAGAAATTGGTCCCACGAGCCTCCGAAATCAATAACACAGGCTCGAAGCATGTCCTCTAGAATCTGAATAGTCCTTTCGGACTGGCCATCCGTCTGAGGATGAAATGTTGTACTCAATTGAACCCGGGTGCCTAACTTCTGTTGGACCGCTCTCCAGAACCGCGAGGTAAACTGCGTACACCAATCAGAGATAATAGATACTGGCACTCCACGGAGACGAACAATCTCCCTAATGTAAACCTCCGCTAACCTCTCCGACGAGTAGGAGACAGATATTGGAATAAAGTGTGCTGACTTGGTCAACCTATCAACAATGACCCAAATAGCATCAAATTTCCTCCGAGTCAAAGGAAGTCCAATAACGAAGTCCATAGTGATCTGCTCCCATTTCCACTCGGGAATTTCAATCCTCTGGAATACACCACCAGGTCTCTGGTGCTCATATTTCACCTGCTGACAATTTAGACACCGAGCGACATACGCAACGATATCTTTCTTCATTCTGCGCCACCAATAGTGCTAACGTAAGTCCTGGTACATCTTCGCGGCGCATGGGTGAATAGAATACCGCGAACCGTGGGCCTCCGCTAAGATTAACTCTCGAATCCCTTCGACATTGGGCACACAAACTCTACCCTGCAATTTCAATACCCCATCATCATCTAGATTTACCTGTGTGGCACCTCCCCGCTGTACTGTATCTCTCAACTCACGCAAATGAGGATCATCAAATTGCCTCTCCCGGATACGCTCTAATAAAGAAGAACGAGCGATCGTGTAGGCTAACACCCTGCTAGGCTCAGAAATGTCTAATCTCACGAACCGGTTGGCTAAGGCCTGGACATCTAGAGCTAATGGTCTCTGACTGACCGGAATGTATGCAAGACTACCCATGCCGGCATACTTTCTACTCAAAGCATCGGCCACCACATTGGCCTTACCTGGATGATATAAGATAGTAACATCATAGTCTTTTAGCAACTCTAACCATCTCCGCTGTCGTAGATTCAACTCCTTCTGGCTTGAACAAGTACTGTAGGCTTTTGTGATCTGTGTACACCTCACATGTCACGCCATATAGATAATGCCTCCAGATCTTTAAGGCATGAACCACTGCTGCTAACTCAAGATCATGAACCGGATAATTCTTCTCATGTATTTTTAACTCTGCCTCGAAGCATAAGCGATAACCTTACCATCCCGCATCAATACCGCTCCAAGCCCCGTACGGGATGCATCACAATAAATTGTATAAGGCCATGCACCCGTAGGTAGTATCAACACCGGTGCGGTGGTCGAGGCCGTCTTGAGCTTTCGAAAGCTCGCCTCACACTCCTCTCGACCACTTGAACCGGACACCCTTCGGGTCAACCTCGGTCATCGGGCCGCAATAGAAGAAAACCCCTCTACAAAACGACGGTAGTAACCTCGCTAATCCCAAGAAACTCCGGATCTCGATCACTGAAGCTGGTCGAGGCCAATTCTGGATGCCTCAATCTTCTTTGGGTCTACCCGAATACCTTCCACCGATACAATGTGACCCAGAAATGCTACCGAACTCAGCCAGAACTCACATTTAGAAAATTTGGCATATAGTTGGTTATCTTTCAGAGTTTGAAGAACCACTCTGAGGTGCTGCTCGTGCTCTTCCTGGCTGCGGGAGTACACCGGGATGTCATCTATGAAGACTATCACGAACAGATCTAAGTAAGGCCTGAATACCCGATTCATCAACTCCATGAATGCTGCTGGGGCATTGGTCAACCCGAAGGACATGACCAAGAACTCATAATGCCCATATCTAGAGCGAAAGGCTGTCTTAGGAATGTCAGCCGCCCTGATCTTCAGCTGATGGTAGCCCGACCTCAAGTCTATCTTAGAGAATACCCTCGCTCCCTGGAGCTGGTCAAACAAATCATCAATCCTCAGCAGTGGATACTTATTCTTTATTGTCACTTTGTTTAATTGCCGGTAATCAATACATATCCGCATCGAGCCATCTTTCTTCTTTACAAATAATACAGGTGCTCCCCAGGGGGAAACACTGGGCCTGATAAAGCCTTTCTCAAGAAGGTCCTGCAACTGATCTTTCAACTCTTTTAGCTCCGGCGGGGCCATACGATAGGGTGGAATAGAGATGGGCTGAGTGCCCGGTGCCAGATCAATACAGAAATTAATATCCCTATCGGGTAGCATGCCCGGCAGGTCTGAAGGAAAAACCTCAGGAAACTCCCGTGCAATAGGGACTGACTCAATGGAAGGAACCTCTGCGCTGGAATCACGAACATAAGCCGGATAAGCTAGACACCCCTTCTCGACCATGCGTCGAGCCTTAACATAAGAAATAACAATGCGAACGGAGTGGCTTGAGGTACCCTTCCACTCTAATCGGGGTGATTCTGGCAAGGCTAAGGTCACCGTCTTAGCATGGCAATCAAGAATAGCATGGTATGGGGACAACCAGTCCATCCACAATATGACATCAAAATCTACCATGTCCAAAAGCAACAGATCAACACGGGTCTCAAGACCCCCAAATATAACTACGCACGAACGATGCACCCGATCGACTACAACGGAGTCACCCACTGGTGTAGCCACATAAACTGGAATATCCAGAGCATAGCCGGGCACGGCCAAATACGGTGCGAAGTAGGAAGACACATAGGAATATGTAGATCCAGGGTCAAATAATACCGAAGCACCTCCGCCACACACAAGAATAGTACCCGTAATCACGGCATCCGATGCCTCTGCTCCGGCCTGGCCGGTAAAGCATAGAATCGGGGATCCGCACCTCCCCTCCGAGCCGCGTCTCTAGGACGACCATCAACCGGCCGACCTCTACCTCTCGCCGGACCGTCTCCACCTCTACGGTCTCGACCTCCACCTCTATAATCTCTACCCCCGCCTCTGGTTGGCTGGGGCCTGAATCATAGGACGAGGACCTCGCTGCTGAGAGTTGCCCGCTGCTAGAAGGCAATTCCTGATAAAATGACCTGGGTCACCACAACCGTAGCAACTCTTAGACAGATAGGGCTGCTGGCCCTGACGCCCTGAATGGCCTCCACGAACACTCTGAAGAGGCTGAGCATTAATAGGAGGCTGGTCTGAATAATGCCCACGAAAACCGCGATCACCCGGTCCACCCTGTGAAGCCTGAAGGGCGGAATGAAAAGGCCTGGAGGACTGCCCTCTATCAAAGGATTCTCTGCCACCAGAGGAAGAACCACCAAACCTGCCTGAATGACGAGGCCTCTTATCTGAAGAAAAACCGCCTCCCCTAGCAAGAGCCATCTCAACTCTGCGTGCTGCATTTGCTGCCTCCTGAAATGATATGTTACTCCCCATGCCCATAGCCATCTGGAGTCTAATTGGCTGATTAAGCCCATCTATAAACCTGCGGACCCTCTCCCGCTCCGTGGGAAGTATCACCACCGCATGACGAGCCAAATCGACAAATCTCATCTCATACTGTGTAACTGTCATAGTGCCCTAATGGAGGCGCTCAAACTGCCTCCGAAGTACATCCCGCTGAGTAGCAGGGAGAAACTTCTCCATAAATAGTTCCGCAAACCGGTCCCATGATAAAGCTGGGGACCCTGCTGGTCGAGTCAAGCAATAATCTCTCCACCAAGTCTTGGCGGATCCTGCAAGCCTGAATGTACATAAGTCAACTCCATTTGACTCCACGATCCCCATAGTCTTGAGAATCTCATGGCAACTGAATAAGAAGTCCTGAGGATCCTCTGATGTGGCTCCACTGAATGTAGTGGTAAATAGCTTGGAGAACCGATCAAGCCTCCATAACAAATCAGAAGTCATGGCCGCTCCATCACCTGCATGAGCTGTGGTACCTGACTGAGTGGCCACAGCTGGCTGAACCACTGGTGCCTGAGGTTGAGGAGCTACTGGCTCCGGAGTACGAGCAACAGGGGTCTGGGCCCCTCCTCCAGCCTGAGAAGCGGCTGGTGCAACTGATAATAAACCCGCTCTGGCAATGCTATCCATAAATCCCGCTATTCTGACCAAAGCATCCCGGAGATCCGGGGTAAATAAAGCCTCTCCTGGGACCTGAGCTGGGCCCACTGGAGCTGCTGGGACTGGAACCTCCTCGTCAATCTCAATATGAGACTCCGCCTCTGGGGTAGCTGCCTAGGGCTGAGCTCTACCCCAACCACGGCTTCTGATACGGCCTTGGCCCCAGCCCCTCACGGGAGCTGCCTGGGGCTCAGGCTGCTTGTCAGCGGACGAAGAAGCTCGTGTCCTCACCATCCGCGAAAGGACAGAGTAGAAGTTCAATCAGTATTTGAGGAAAAAATCGCACGACAAGAAGGAACAAATGAGAGACTCTTTCCTAACTCAATAGACTCTGGAGGACAAGTACAGACGTCTCCTTACCTACCTCTCAAACTCTACTAAGCTTGCTCGTGAGTGGTGAGACCTATGTAACCTAGAGCTCTGATACCGACTTGTCACAACCCGGATTTTTCCCCCAACATCGGGATCGTAATGGTGCCTACTCGTGGTAGCTAGGCAAGCCACTGTATTCATACTATCCTGTTTTTAAAACAATTTTAATTAAATAAATGCGGAATACTTTATTGAAATGGAAATAACTAATACAAGATGAAAATCATACTGAAATCCTCTACCCAAGACGTGGAGTCACTAACTCACGAAGTACTACTGAATACTACACATAAAAGTTTGAAAGAAATATAACATAATTCTGTTTGTCTCGGAACAAAAAGACTACAACTAGTAACATAAATAAAGAGAGAGACGCCGGGCCTGCGGACGTCTGCAAGCTACCTCGGTCTCAAATGTGATAAACTCCCACGCAATCGATTTACTGCTGCTGCTCCTGATCGTAACCTGGACCTGTGCAAAAACACACAGAAGTGTAGTATTAGCAAAACCGACCCCATGTGCCGGTAAGTGCCCGGCCTATCCCGGCGAAGTAGTGACAAGCCAAGGACCAGACACCCACATAAACTTGTACAGTTCAATATATATGTATACCACCGAATAACAAGAAATAACCAGGTAATAACACAATAAGGAATATCTCAAAGAATTCAACAATTAACAACAAGTAATAAATTCACAAGGAAAAACAAAGTATAATGGAAACACAAGTAATATCAAATCAAGGTATAGCAAACAGTTGCACGGCATCACCCTTCGCGCTTTTACTCTCATCCTCACCAAATAAGCAAATAAAGTACACGGCATCACCCTTCGTGCTTTTACTCTCATCCTCACATCCATAGTACGGCATGATCCTTCGTACATGGTTCAATAACAGGGCACGGCATGATCCTTCGTGCATAATCAATAAAACATGGCACGGCATTAACCTTCGTGCATAAATAATAAATCAAGGCACGGCATCACCCTTCGTGCATTATCACTCTTCCTCACCCAAATAACAATCACAGTTAAGGGCAAAGAAAGAAACAGTAATTCATAAACCGTCCCAACAAAGCCAATCAATAATCATCTTCACAACAAGTCCCGACAAGGGAGAACAATAACAATTCATCTGTAATATATCTCAAAATAATCATTTTTCAACGACTCACGGTCATACTAGACGCCATTGTATGGATGCTCGTCACCACAGCCCATACACCGCACTCGATCACATAACACATAACACATAATCCTATTCCCTCAAGCTAGGATAGAACAAACACTTACCTCGAATGTTTATGAACAATTCAATCCGTGGAAATGTCTTTTTCTTTCAAATTTGGCTCCAATCCAATCGTATCTATACACAATTGATTTAATATCATCAATACTACTCAACAAACTAATTCTTAAGACCAAATACAACTTTTACAACATTCTGCCCGGAATAGTGAATTTCAACCCCCGGCCCACATGGTCCGAACTCGGGGTTAGGACCAAAATCCGGTTACCCATCCCCCCACGAGTTCATGTATATGATTTGTTTCAAAATCGGACCTCAATTCGAGGTCCAATTTCCCAATTTATGAAAAACCCTATATTCTAACAAAAACAAGAAATTCTACCATGAAAACCTTTGATTTCTATTGAAAAACATGTTTAATGATGTTAGGAATTGAAAGAATTAAGTAGAAAGTGACTTACAATTGTTTTGATGAAGAAGGAATCCGTGAAGAATCGCAAATGGGTGTTTTTGTTTTGTAAAAAGTGAAGAAATGAACTGAAAATCGTGTTTTACAGGTCTCTGTGTTCGCATTTGCGAACATGGGTTCGCAATTGCGAACCCCGACCAATTTCCGGAGTTTGAAAAATAAGCTAAGGCTGGGAAGTTCGCATTTGCGAACTTTTGTTCGCATTTGCGAAGCCAAGGCAAATCTGGGGGCTTCGCATTTGCGAACATATGTTCGCATTTGCGAACCAGGCTGGAAAGGGCAGTGTTCGCATTTGCGAACTAATGTTCGCATTTGCGAACACAGGCAGAAAAGGGCATTGTTCGCATTTGCGAACTATTGTTCGCATTTGCGAACATAGGCAGGACAAGGGGATGTTCGCATTTGCGAACAAGGCCGGGTCATGAGGGGCTTCGCATTTGCGATCAGGGTTCGCATTTGCGAGCCCTGCCTTGTACTGCCCCCTTCGCAATTGCGAAGCCAACAGCCAACAGCTGGGTGAAAAACCAGCAGTGCAAAAATTCAGAATTTAATCCAACGGCCTATCAAATCTTTACCCGAGCCCCCCGGGCTCCAAACCAAACATGTACACAACCTCAAAAATACACTATGAACTTGTTCGTGCGATCACATCGCCAATATCACATCGTTTTCATCAAATCAAGCCTCAAATTCATGATTTTCATACTTTTGGTTTTCAAAACTTTCAAACTTGGAACTCAAGGTCCAAAACATCTCAAACGACATCCGAATGTCACCAAACTTTACGGAAATCACATATATAATATTTAAGACTTGTACCGGGCGTCGGAACCAAAATACGAGCCCGATACCAAGGTCAATTAATTCATTTCCTTTAACAATTACATCAAAAATAATTTCATAGAAAAATTCATAACTTGGGCTCTAGGCCTCGGAATTCGACTCCCGGACGCATGTCCAAGTCCCATATTTTCCTACGGACCTCTCGGGACCATCCAATCTCGGGTCCGGATCCGTTTACCAAAAATGTTGACCGAAGTCAACCATATCAATATTAATATCATTTTTATCCAAATTTCTCATAGAATTCATATTTTCTATCACAAAATCTTTCCGCTACATGCTCGGATCGTGCACGCAAATCGAGGCAACATAGAATGAGGTTTTCAAGGCCTCAGAAGCTTGAAATGATTAATTAAATAAGTGATGACCCTTTGGGTCGTCACAATCTCCACCTCTAAAACAAGTCTGAGTGCCACTAGAACAAGCTGCTCCTCGAGGCCTCTTGGCCTCCCTCTCATCTCGCTCCCTGCGACGATCTGTCTCTATGTCGCGAGCAATATCCACAGCATCCTCAAATGTACGACTCAAAACCCTCTCCCGTGTCATCAGAATACGAATGGGATAAATGAGGTCGTCCACGAAGCGCCCAATTCTCTCTCTGTCGGAATGAAACAACCACGGTGCATATCTGGACAACTCTGTAAACCTGATCTCATACTCTGACACTGATATGTCCCCCTGACGGAGACCCTCAAACTGCCTACACATCTCCTCTCTCTGAGATCGAGGCACCCATTTCTCCAATAACATAGTGGAGAACTCTGGCCATGATAGTGGTGTTACCCCTGCCGGCCTGCGGCACTCACAAGCCTCCCACCAAGCGAAGGTTGGCCCCTGAAACTGAAAGGTAGTGAAAGATACCCCACTGGACTCCAAGATCCCTGTCGTACGAAGCATCCGACGGCACTTATCCAGAAAACCTTGGGCGTCCTCGCCTGGAGCACCAGTGAACACTGGAGGAGATAGCCTGGTGAACCTCTCGAGACGATGCTGCTCATCGTCTGTCATGGCTGGGAAATCTGATCTGCTGGCTGAACCGGTACCACAGGCTGAACTGGAGGAGCCTCTGGTGTCTGTAGGCCCTGCACTTCTGGCTCTGGAGTGCGTACTGCGGGGGTCCGACGACCACCCCCGATGCCCGATGTAGCTGCCGCAGTAGTAACCGAAACCGCCCGTGCTAGGCCCGTGCATCGCTAGTATCCGAGCCAAGGTCTCCCGTAGACCCGTGATGACAACGGGCACAGCCTAGTGCTTGATCCGGTGCCGCCGGCACCTCTCGCAATCGGGGGCCGTGGGTCGACCGGCACCGCTCGGCCGCCCTAACTCCGCCACGACCACGGCCACGTCCTCGTCCTCGTCCTCTAGTAGTGGTAGCGGTGGTCGTCCTCCACGTCCGGATGATCGAGTTCTCGCCATCCGCGAGAGAATAGAATGTCAAAGTTCAGTTCAAGTCAAAAGTAATCGCACAACAAGAGTTCCAAGAATTTGAAACTTTTCCTAAAAGGTGTTTGCAGCCTCCCGAGGATAAGTACAAGCGTCCCCGTACCGATCCACGAGACTCTACCAACCGGCTCATGACTCGCGAGACCTGTTAACCTAGGCTCTGATACCAACTTGTCACGACCCAAACCCCGGTCGTGATGGCGCCCAACATAATGCTAGGCAAGCCCGACCATATTATTCCTTATACCAGCCGGTTATTAATCAAGTTAGACTTAAACAGTAAATGATCATATCAGGTGATAAGCGAAATGTAAAACATACAAAATACGGTCCCAACCATATCGTGGTGTCACGAGACTGAGCCTTTACAGAATAGCATCCTAATATAAACAAGTCTAGGCAAATAGGAAATCAACAAAATGGTAAAGAAGGAGAAAATAGGCTCTGCGGACGCTGGCAGCTACCTCGTAGTCTCCGCAAGAAGTAGATGCGTGCAGGCAGCAACAACAACTCAACCGCTCTCGGGTACCTGTGAATCTGCACAAAAAGTGCAGGGGAGTGGGGTGAGTATATTTTAACTCAGTGAGTAACAGCAATAAATAATAACTGAAAGTAAGAACTCCTGTGCTATCACTTAGCAGTTCTAAGGCAACCCTCATAGGTACATCATCACTATGGTAGTACTCTAATCTCAAATCCACATTTATCTCTACAAGATTCCATGCTGATCCAACCCTCACTCATACCCCTACGGTGTACGGCCATCTCAATATATAAAGACACATACCTATGTCTAAAATGTATAAGTATTTAAGTAGTAGTAGGATATGAATAAGTTTAATACTGCGGCGTGCAACCCGCTCCAATACATATACCGCTGCGGCGCGCAGCCCGCTCCATTTAACGTCGACGGCGCTCACTGGGGTGTATACAGACTTCGGAGGGGCTCCCTAGGCCCAAGAACTATTA